>VDFB02000010.1:20675783-20861236 GCA_007258455.2 Sequoia sempervirens | reverse complement strand
ATTTTCTGAGAGTTTACTATTTATAGTAAATTCTATTTTAAGCAGTATGGAGTTTGTCAGCCTTCAGTACTTCATTTCCAGTTGGAGCTTTCATTTGCAGTTCATGTTTGACCTCTTAAGGCATTTTTATGTTGAATAAAGGCATCAAGGTTATATTTTGCAGTTGACCCCTTGGCCTAGCAAGACAACTTAAGTTGTGTTTAAAAGGGGGACTTGGAAGGGGTATGCTCTCATAAAAGTGATTTAATTTTTTAATAAAGACAAATGCCTTGAGAAATAAAGTGGACGCCTTTTTGAAGGAGTTAATATTTTAAAATAAAGTTTTTTATGTTGCCTTGTAAAGTGGACGCATTTTTGAGAAGTTGAATGGTTCTGTGGAAATTTGAAGAGTCTCTGTGACTGTTGGCGTCTTTTCTTGAGGAGTTGAAGAGTCTTCTACTCTTCTATAAAAATGAAGGCTTTATCTCAGCTTTGGTATCCATTCATGTTATTATACTGTTATGCTGTCGGAATGACAAATGAATTCTTGCTTCGAGGATGCTACATCCTAGCCAATCATCCAATTTCATGTTTGAAATACAACATCTAGTTGGAATTTGCTGCTTCTCATCCAGACTAGCAGATTGAGCTCAATTATGAAGAAATTTTGAAGATTCATCAATTTTGGTTTTGTTGTTTCATCTACAGCTGAAGGTGATTTCATGTTATATCTTTATTTCCAGTTTGAAATTGGTTCTAGGCATTTTACCATTCTATTTGCTGTTCAAGGGCGCCCCTTCCTGCCAATTCTTGGATTTTATTTCTGAGAACTTGATTTTTAAAGTGAAATCGCCCCTTCAAGGAGGGCCGTACTTTTCTGGAAGTACATTGGGATTTGTGCAAAATTAACAAGAGTTCTTTGAAGCTGTTTCATCACCTCAGTTTGGTCGCCTACCTTCTAGCAATCATTTTTACTTGGTCTCATTCGATTTGGAGGTGAAATGAGTGAGTTATGAATAATTCTTTGGTTTTCCCAGTTGCTGATTGAAATTTCCAGTTTTATGTTTTCTGTATCAGACTTTAGTAGTTCTGATTTTTGATGCATTATCAACAGTTTGAAGAGTTAAATAATTGTAAGAAATCATCTATTACTCTTGTGTTTGAAGTCTATTGTAATTTTTTGTAATTTGTAGCTTATTTCTTATTTGTACAAACTGTAAACAGTAGTACTATTCCAGTTTTAAATTGCTGCAATTAATTCTTATTCTTCACACATAAGTACCCCTGGGTGGTTTACCGCCAGTGTGGATAATCTGATTGTAATATTCTTGTACCCACTTTTATAGTGGTGAATCCCCACAACTCTGTGGATGCCCACCGCAGCGGATGAATTATTTTAATTGTAATCTTTTCCCCCCATTGTTTGGTGGTAGTGTGGAAATGCTCTTCATGGCTGGTTATCCGCCTATTAATTTCTAGTTTCAATACACACTCCGTCATATGTTAGCACCTCGCCCTCAATGGGATCTTGAGTGCACATTCTTGACGTTGAGTAGTTCTTTCAAGTTTGGTTTTCAGTTTGATGCTAATGCTAATCCAGTTAACTATTGTCGTTATGTTGTGTAAATTCTTCAAAAAAATTGGTTAGCATATTTCATACATGGACCTCTTGTGAGTCTCCTTTCCTCTTTTTCTATTGTTATTTCCATTTAAACTCATTAAGTTCATGCATGTTATTGTTATTTTGTTTATCTATGTTATTTTGTTAGTTTAGCAATATTTTTAAGATTTTAGTTGTCAAACAATTAGTAGGCTCTTTTCTATCCCTGTCAATAAACTCTATTTTTGGTCTGTACGAGACTATAATGCTCCACGAGGACGTCCACGCGTTGCACTATCATCCTTGGTCAAGAGCCTGTCAGTTTGCTCGTGGGACCTCTGAAGCCTACTCTTTTGATCCCTAAAACTCTTACCTCTTAATTTATCATCAAATATAAAACATAAACAATCTCGCTCATCTTTCCATTTTTGTCACCTGAGCTTTGGTCCTTGAGGTAGTCAAGGAACATTCACCCTTGACAGGGGGTGTCAATTTTCCTCTTCTACAAAGTAGAGGTGTTGAAGTAGCCTCTATAGGCACTAGACCATCATAGGTGTTGAACTGTGATGAAGGTGCTAAATAGTAAAGGAGGCACTGATCTTGCAAACAAAGGCATTAAACCATAGTTAGAGGTGTTGTTTCGCTACTCACAACATAAAAACTTGCACAAAAGCTCAATTATGTGTTAGTTTAGGGATGTGGGTCCCAAACGGATAAAAGACATAAAACATAAGATAAATGCAAATGAACACACAATTACCTTTCATTTTACCTTTCTCACATCATGGATTGAGTTTAAGTAGATGCACCCATTTCTACTTTATGTGCTCCTTGATGATGTTTTAATTGGATGGAATGTGGTTGTTTAGACTAGCAACATGATATTGGGATTAAGGATTGATAGAAGAAAATAGTAGCATAAGGATATGATGATGGAAGAATCCTTAGAAAAAAATGATAGCATAAGTATATGGTGATGGAAATCTCTTTCAAAATGAGATAAAATTCCTCAATTTATAGATTTGTGATGGGGAAATCAATGGCCAAGATGCATTGACTAAATGAAGGGTCAAGATTGAATGAGATGATGGAGGCTTAGTTTTGTGACAAGTGTCACAAGAGGAAAGGAGGTGTAAGAGCAAGGTGTGCTCACACGTGTGTGAACACACATTGGGAAGAACATGAAGGAGACATGTCTATGACATGTGTAAGAGGTAGGGTGGCCTCACATGTGTGAGATATTCTCACACATGTGTAAGTTAGGCGTAGGATAGGTAGGTTAGGACACTTATCACATGATGACAAGTTTAGATCCCGATCCATGTAAATGGATTAAAGGGTTAGAATTGAGTGAGAGGATTGAGGGTGAGGTGGAATTAAATAATAACAAACTGGTAATGAAGGTTAATTACCCTAAATAAATTAAGTAGGTATTAATTAAATTATTTAGTTGGAAGATTTGGGGGCTAAGGTTAGATTTAAATAAATGTAAACTTATTTAATTTAAAGGGTGAGATTTTTTTTTTTAAAACCCATAGCAGCTTTTTTTTGACCGGAGCTATGAACCGGATACAACAAACCACAAGAAACAACCAAACCCGCGAGCACAAAGACCCAGCGAAGGCACAAGGCCTGCGAGCACTTTGGCCCAGCGAAGGTTTGAACCCTGGTGGCCGTCACTACAACCGAGCGACTTGACCACCGAACCACGCCCTTATCGGCAAGGGTGAGATAAGGATGAATAACATAAATAAATAAATATTATTTAATTAATTAACATATACAATGGGGTAAATTCAAGTGTGGTTGAGTATGGACAGATTTAGATGTCTACACCTGAAATGGAGGGAAGCGAGAAAAGGGGACTTAGAAGAAATGACATGCTGAGAAGGGAAACTCTAAAATGTCATGTTAGGATGAGAACATTTGAAATCCCAAAATGGAGGGGAAAAGGGGGGACTTAGAAGGAATGAAATGTTGGGAAGGGAAACTCTAAAATGGTATGCAATGATGATAAATTTTAAATCCCAAAATAGAGATAAATCTAATCAAACTTTCAGGGAAATGGAAAAAGCATACTTTGAGGAAAATGGAAAAAGAGGACTTACAGGAATGGAACTTTGAGAAGCGAAACTTTGAAATGACAATCCAGATAGGGAAACTTTGAAATCCTAAAATGGAGGTAAATGAAAAAAAAAAAGACTTTGAAGTAACACCATGCCAATAAGGGAAACTCTAAAATGGTATGCTAAGATGGGAACCTATAAAAAATCAAAATGGAGGGGAATGGGAAAATGAGACTTAAAAGGAATAATATTGAGAAGGGAAATTTTGAAATGGCATCAATAAGGAAAATTTTAAAATGGATGTTGGGATTGGAAACTCCAAAATTCCAAAATGGAGGGAAATGGGAAAAGCGGACATTTCAAGGAATGACATGTTATGAAGGGAAACTTTGAAATTGCATGTTGGGAAACTCCAAAATCCTAAAATGCAAGGAAATGCGAAAAGGGGAATTTAAGGGAATGACATGTTGGAACTCTAAAATCATGACCAAACCTAGAAAATGATATAAAAACCATGACACTTATAACCTTTTTGAAATTTAGGACTATGACAATGCAATGAAGGGATTCCAAGCACAATATGATTTGAGGGCCAATAAATAATTCTTTAATCGATAATCGATGATGGGTAGAGTAAGGGTTTAACATCTAGGTATGAGAGAAAACCCATAAAGAACTAAAAAAAAAAATATTTAAAATATTTTAAGGTTTAGGGTTTGTGGTCATAGTTTAGTTGGGTCTTGTAGGAAAGCCAAATTAATAAAGAGAAAACAAGACTTAGAAAATTTTGGACCATTGGAGCAAGTGCCAACAAGAAGGAACATATATGGGAAAACATCTCTTCTATAAAATATGGGAAGGTGGATTTTATCCCAGTATCTTGAACTATCTCTTTTGTATAGGGATAGATTTATACCTGTGAAACTTCTTTGATAGCATGAATGGTTTCTATCCCTTATACCTAACACTATTTGCATCTTGATAAGAAAATTCTAATTTTTACATTGTTATCATTGCATGCTCATGTCTAGTACTTTTTCAAGAGTAATAAATTTTTGCATGATCTTAATTCTCACTTGTGGGAGTTGTTTTGTGGTAGCCTCTCATATTATAGGAAGCATTATATACATTGATGCTATATGCAAGAAATTTTTGCATAAATTATCTCTATAACTTTTGTTTAAGTATTTTTTCTAGTTTTATAAATGAGTAGGTTGTGATAGATACCATGGATTTTTCTAAAAGAATATTCTACCCATTCTCCTAACTTGCTAGGAATTTTTTTTAGGAAGTGGCATTTTGTGACTAAGTTGTTATGTTCTCTAATCATACAAGCATATAAATTTCATATGTTAGATGGTACTAATTAATTTTTTTTTGAACCACATAACTTCATGGATATAACATGACTCTTACCTCTTTGAATTTATTGTCCTTGTGTGGATATAATTGTTGTAGTAACTCAAATTAGATTTGGGTTGGTCAAACATCTATAATATATTCTCTACCTAGTTTATCATTATCTATGGTACCATCATTGTTAAATGGACTATTTTATATCATTCCATCCCACCAATATTTGATTCTACTAGCAAATAATCTTATTGCATAGTGAACCTTTCGATAATTAGACTAGTTTGGATTAATATCAAAGAAAATTCTCAAACAAAATATAAATTATACCATACAAATCTAAGACTTTATCTATATTCAAGATGTAACCATTTAAATATACATGGGTTTAAAATATCCCAGACCTAGGAATTCTTGCACTATATCTTCTACATTAATAAATCCATACTTTCTCCTTCTATTCTAGTAGTAGCTTATGATTATTTAATGTAAATTTAAGGAATTTGGTCATTTGAATTTTTAGTTTGAAAATTTTGGAATGTGAGTTCTTCTTCTAAATATTACTTTTTTACATATGCTGGTTCTAATATTTCTTCTATAATTCCAATTTCTTTTAATCGGGTCTTGTTTGTCATCTACCACAAATTTGTTTTTTAAATCCTTGAAGAGTTCTTATCTATTAATCTTTACTCCACTTCTAGATCTTGAATCTCTTTTTAATTACTATTATACTTTTGAGTTATTGATCAACTATTATGACAACTTGCTTTCATTCACAAGAGGTATCTTTTTAGCTTATATAACTCTAATTTTTTTGATGAAAAATATAGTTTTTCTACTTTATTAGAATCATTCTCTATAAAATCCTTATTGTTAGTGTATACACCTAAAAACGGTCATCATATTCAATTAATTAAATACAACCTATTTGATTAATACTTCAACTACATATAAATAAGGTCTTACTTTATTTATATTGTTCACTTTCCTTTTAATTCTTCTAAATAATTAAATAAACAAAATACCCTAAACGTACTTATTTAATTAATCTTCCCTAATCCTGATTAAGAATTAGAGCACTTGTCTACTACATTTTCTTGTGTCACCTCATAAAGGTCACATGAAAATAAATAAAGCCTAATTATTAATTATAATTATCCTCACACACTTCCACCAATGAGAAAAGGCACATGGCTTTATTGCCCCACACTTCCAACAATTTTGGAGCACATGGGTCTTTGTTTCACACACTTGGGAATCCCATACATTTGGCATGTTTCCAATTGGTCAAGGGATTCTCTCCACACACATGGCATGTTGTCCTTGGTCAAGGGGAAAACATCCTGATTCCTTCCATCTCTACTGTCTATTATTTCTCCTTTGAATCTAGACCGTTGATAGGTGCCACCTCACAAAATGCTTGAGAAACCCTATAAATACACCCTCTTGCCTTAGCATTTATCATCCACAATTTGAGCAAAGTCATTATGCAAGTTTTTCATAGGAGCTTGGAGCTTTCATGGAGTCTTATAATTAGTTTTCATATCATGTGTTACTTTGCATTCTCATTTTAGATTACTTAATTGCTTCATAGTTGCATTTTATCATCCCCATTGCATGATAGTTGCATTTTAGGGTAGTTTGTTTTATGTTTGCATTTGATCATATGCATAATCATGGATAGTTCACTATAGTTTCATATCATCTCACTCATCTCTACTTGTTCATCTATCATCAACATCATCTTTCGTTTATCATCGTATTCATCATCAATTCCATCATCTCGTTTCATTTAGAAGCATACCACTAATCCTTCCAGCACACATTTGCACATAGAAATCATCTTAGCTTGCATATTAAGCATCAAATCTTGTTTTCTAGGTAGTCATTTTAACAACCATTGTGCCCATAGAAATCTAAGGGCCAAACGGTTTAATAAATCCCTAGAAATAGAGGACAATGATATGTATTTGAAAGATTTGATTGTATTATGAATAGAGTAGTTTTACTTGCTTCAGAATTTGAATGTAAACCATTTCATTAAGGTTTATGTTGACGTTAGATCTCTCCATATTTGAAATAGGCACAAAATGGCGCCCACCGTGGGGCCTTTGCCTCACTTGTTTCTAGCTTTTTTTTGCAAATTTTGTGATCGTAGGTTCAAATTGGAGACTTGAGAGTCTTTTGCACCTATTTTGAGGCAATTTTGGGTTGTTTCTAGAGTTCTGGCATCTCTTGTCTCTGTTTTGGCGCCTCTTGCTTGAGTTTTGGCGCCTCTTGCAAGTTGTTCTGAGACTGTTTCTGCCTGTTCTAGGACCATTCTGGGCCACTTTTAGAGTTTTGGCACCTCTTGCACCTGTTTTGGCACCTCTTCCAAGCTGTTCTAGGACCATTTTCACCTGTTCTGAGACCATTCTGCACTATTTCTGGAGTTTTGGCGCCTCTTGCACCTGTTTTGGCACCTCTTGTAAACTTTTTCAGGGAGTTCTGGCTTGTCTAACTCTATTTTTGAGCTTTCTGTCTCTATTTTGGCGCCTCTTGCAGTTTGTCACCAAATCAAAAACTCACATTTTGTGTTGTGCATTTGTAGGTTTTCCCAGAATTCATTGTCAAAGACTCAAAACATAAACTACTAACATATTGCAGGGGTTGGACGTTATTCACTTGTTTCCTTTTTGTTAAGAAAGGAACGTAGCTTAATTAAAAGGTTAATGAATATCATGTTTCCTTTTTGTTAAGCTAGGAACATAGCCTAATTAATGGGTTAATGAACACCATGTATTTTGTATGTGATGGATGGTAGGCATATGCTCTTCCCTTAACTGGGTGATCCAAAAAGCTAGACCCATTCTTGTTTATGTGCGAGTGTAAATGGAGTATATGGCATGAGTTATCTCTTTATTCATGTGAAATAAAGATTGATCGAACTATGGGTATACTTTCTTGCTTTTGTTTATCCTAGAGGGCCTACCTTGTGGGAAAAAGTAATCACCCAAGGGAACAACCCAACCAGTAACATGCTAAAGCCAAGCGACTTCCAACTGGGATATAAATGTGGATACTTGAGGAAAGTTCAAGTATCACGTAGGTGGCTCCAACAAGATGGATCGAAAGGGAGTCTCACCACATGGGTCACTCCCTATGAACGAAATGTCTGAATTAAAACCCTTGTTGTAGATTTTCCAAAATCCTTTATCTATTCTTTGGTGCAGCAACAGTCGTTGCCAAGGCATCCACATTCTCGCAATTTTTAGTAGAGGTGATCAGTTCGCCATGGGAGTTTCATGGGGACTGGAAGCTTGGTTGGCCTGAGAAGAGAGTGAACTATAAGGGGGAGCCCATGCAACCAATATTTTGAATTCATCCGCTAAAGATAGTGTGGTTGGGGTAAAACCCATGTGGAATCTAAAAGAATATAGTCTTACACAACCTTAAGAGTGTATATTCTGCTTGATGTGTCTTCAAAACGAAATTCAAACAAAACACCATAAAAAATGTTACTCTTTGAAAGTGAGAACCTTGATTCATAACTACATCCATTAAGGTAGACAAGTCAGTAACTTAGGTCCATCCAACCTCAGAAAATCAGTCCTTTCAGCAGTGTTCAACCTTTCCTTAGGAAAAACAGATTCAGAATATGTGGTTTACATAATGATTTCACAAAAGGTCAAGATTAGAAAACCAAAGATCAAACCTCTTAGTCCAAAACAACACCAAAAATGTTTATCAACACTTTACGACTTTAGATAGAGGTTAACCTTCAATTTCTACAAAAGAGCTTGCAAGAAAAATCCTGAATTATACATCTTTTACTACTGTCAAAATCCAAGACTTTTCCAAAGATTTGAGTATCTTGTCTCACAAGTTTGAACCAAAATTTCATAACTCCAAGTCCAAGATCATTACTTAGATACCTTAGATGTCTAAACTTGTTAAAACCAACCTCTACAAGTGGAGTTATCCAAACTAAACCTAGATCTAAACATCTCAAAGTGCCTAAATCATCAAAATCTATTATATCTTTGATTGTTAAACCTAGTTTCATCATCGAGATTTGTCATCCTTT
The DNA here is from genome assembly GCA_007258455.2 of Sequoia sempervirens. NCBI lineage: Eukaryota > Viridiplantae > Streptophyta > Pinopsida > Cupressales > Cupressaceae > Sequoia > Sequoia sempervirens. The sequence goes on along the minus strand of VDFB02000010.1, from coordinate 20,852,172 downwards.
AATCACAAAACAACGTTATACAATCAAATCAAACTTAGTCCCATCAATATAATTTGTCATTCTATTCGACTTAGTTGTAATCCTTGGCACTCCTCCAAACAAAGATCAAAGTTTAGCTAGATTGTACCACTTGTATGCCCATTTTAACAAGATCCCAACGTTGAAACTCAAAACCCTAAAATCCAAATCACCATGGCTGAAATAGATGAGTATCAATTGAATGCTTTAGCTCATCAAATAAAAATCCTTCAACAACAAATCTGGGATATGCAAAGGGAAACAACCACAAAAGGATATTTGTTGCCAGACATTTGTTCTTATTCCTTTGATAGAAATCTGGACATGACACCTTCTCCACCAACAACTACATCATCCAAGTTCAATTTCTTTGAATTTTTTCAAAAAATCAATAAGCCCAAATCAAAGTCTTCAAACACAAAGGATATTGAGCAATCTTACCAAGTCATTCATCTATCTTCATCTCCCATAAGTCAAAATAAATCTCAAGATTCTTTCACCCAAGTTAACGATTCCATCCAACCACCTTCTTCTATCATATCTTCTATATCCAATGATTCATGTCAGTCTCTCAGTCCAAATCATGCTAGCATAGACTCCTCTACACCTCAAGATCAAAGAATTCTTTCCACTTCATTCGATGATACCAAAATTCCACAAGTTCTTCCAATCTTTGACCAAGACCCCATCTCTCAAGAATTCTATGATGATCCCCTCCTTTCACTTTTCATCCACAATCATTCCTTTCCATCTCAAGAGAAAATTATCCTTCAAAGTCCTCCTTCCACCAAATCTAATGAATCCATGCCATCTCAAGATTCCATTGCATCCCAGGAGCATGATAGTTCTTCCATATTATCTAATGATGTCCTATCACCCGATGATCAAGATGGGCTTTCTCATCAAGACCAAGATATGCTTCCATTCGAGGATATCCCTTCATTCCATGAGGATGTTCATCCTTCTCAATATCAAGATATGCCTTCCATACCACCACATGATGATTCCACACCTAATGAGGAGAAAGCTACTTCATCTTCTACACCTCATGATCCTCTTCCAAGTCAAGATGAAAGTACCCCATCATCCCCATGTCAAGATCCTATCACACCTATGCAAGCTATCCATGAACCCCACACCTACAAATTGGGATCCTCCACCTTCATCCACTCTAGTTTACTTCCAACACCTATCCTTTCATCCATATCATATCCTCCCTAAAATGGACTTGCATCTTGTTTCACAAACAACACATATCCCATTGGTAAACGAATGTGTCAAAGTATGAACTACAAAGGCAAAGGATTAGGCCTTCATGAACAAGGTATCCTAGAAGCCCTTTTTGTCCAACCAAATCCATATTATCACGGCCTTGGCTATACACCTAAGTGTCCTAGTCCATCAAACCTACCATCTATCTTAGGTCCTCATCCTAATCCACCAAAATTTCCATTTATCCTAGGTCCTCATCGTAGTTCATCAAACCTTCCCTCTATCCTAGGTCCATATCCTATTCCTCAAGAACAACAAAGGAACACATCCTTGATTCCCTTTCAAAATTATACCACCAACAACTCATCCATGATACCTCCATACCATTCATCTCCATCCATCTCTCCTATTGCTCTTGGAAGCAATTTGGGTGCCAAATGTCAAAATCTTCCATATCAAAATCCACATGTGTCAAAGGATCAATATGTTTCCTCGAAGAAGCATACAAAAATAAAAGAAAATTTGATCCAAAATCAAAAAGGCCACAAAGGCCCATCAAAGAAAAAAGGAAATTTTCAAAGACCACAAAGGTCCATAAATCAAAAGGAAATTTGAAAAGGCCACAAAGGCCCATCAAAGCAAAAGGAAAAATTTCCAAAACCACAAAGGTCTATAAATCAAAGAGAAAAATCTCAAAGGCCACAATCATCCACAAAGAAAATATCAAAGTCAAAAATCATGTGGATTCCAAAAAGTCTCATAGAAGCAATGAAATCTAAATCGACACCCAAATTTGCTAATCCAAAAGCTTCCTCTAATCTTCCATATGAAATACTATAACCTTCCAAATCCATTTTTCCTCCATCACTTCATCACCCTTCAAGGTGTGTGCCAATGTTGATCTTTCCATCCTTTCCATCTATCCATCAAAAAACCTTTCAACCTCCTATCCATTATCCCATCATACCCTAAATCTGCCAACATTTAGGAGTCCAATTTCACATTGCCATGGTTTACTAGAGCATGTATTCAAGAGATATTTGGTTGTGAAACTTTATGCTTAAGTCCTTCCTCCATCTTCCTATCATCCATATCCTATTCTCCATATTCCTCTTGCACTCTACACTTAGGGACAAGTTTCGTCCATCTTATCATTCATAGTCATTATCCCTTTGATGCTCATTCCTTTTCCACCTTTGATCTTGACAAAGTTAAGGATCTTCTTGAACATCATGTATCTTATCCTATACACGTTATCCATATCTTTCATACCATATCCTTCGCCTTATCCATATCCCATCATTCTTTCTAAGTACATTCTTTCTTCCTTTCCTTGGTCTTGATGAGGAATAGGGGAAAAATACTGGGGCCTTGTGTTCGTATCTTATCTAGTTTATCTTGATCATCCCATTCATTATCATTATCCTTGCTTTCTTCCATTCCATATCTCCTAGCTTATCAAAATCCATGTCATCATGTCCCTTTGCAACCTTGAATCTTATCATGCAAATCATATTTGAGCCTAGCTATAAAACATTATCCAATCCTCATATCTTTTGTCAATCAATCATCAACAATCATCAATCTTATCATACTTAGAGAAAATCAGTGATCCTAAGTACTTATCATCACCATGCCTTATGGAATCAATCATTCCTGGCATCTTAATCATTCAACCATTATCATATTTTGACAAAAGATATGTTGCTTGTGTGACATGTTTTGTAGTGAATCTTTCATTTTGATCTATCATTTATCCATGGTTGCACTATTTCTTTTGTGGGGCATCTTGTTTCTTCAATCAGCATATCATAGCATATCATCCATCACACTTCCATATCTATGTCTGTCACGCTTCCATGTTCGCACCATAGCTTGATCCAGTGTTTATATCATGGTATCCCCTAGTATTACTCGGTCCATTCTAAAAATTAGTGTCTTATTGTATCACACTGAGGGCATGTCCTGCATTGGATTGGATTCTTGTACATTCTCAAGGTCAGAAAATCAAAAATCCAAAAACATTCAAAACATATCAAAATCCAAAAACATTAAAAAAAAATCGAAAATCCAAAAACATTCAAAACATATCAAAATCCCAAAAACATTCAAAACATATCAAAATCCCAAAAACATTCAAAACATATCAAAATCCCCAAAACATTCAAAACATGTCAAAATCCAAAAATAGGTCAAAAAGTCAAAAACATAGTCTTCATTTGAACTATGTCATCTCTGAGCTTTGAATGTAGGCAAGGGTGATCTTTGATTATCCCCCGAGACATTTAGGTCAGTCTTTTAGGTGGCTGTTATGTTCATATTTTCGTCTTGTAAATCTTGGTCAGATCGTCAGTCGAACTACATGGTCTCTGCGTCTATAATGTAGGCAAGGATAATCTGTTGATTAGCCCTCAAGGCCCCTAGGATAGGTCTTTAGGTTAGGTCTTGGTCGTCATGGTCGTGTCTCACCCTAGACTGGGGGAAAAATCCTGCACTCACTAGGGGCAAATAAACTCTAAGCTTGAACCAATAGGAAAATAGTCATCGGACCAACGTTACAAGCACAAACTTCAAATGGATGGTGATCTTTTTGAATCAAGGGTTTATCACGCTAAACACAGAAGTTCAAATTGTTCTACTTTGATTTTTGTTATCATATCTCTCGAGTCCTTGATGATGTATCGAACTAGAGGAGCAAGGAAGGAGTATGATTTTTCTTTGTCTGTTGTCTGTGAGTTTATCATTATTACTATGCAAGTTGTCGTGAGATGTGCGCTACAACGTATCACCAATGACATTCCAAATTTCCATAGGAAAAAGATTAACTCCAGTCTGTTTATGCAAGTAATGCTCAGGTCATCTCGGTTTAATTATACTTAGATGCTTGTGTTAACTTGCAATTTTAAAACATCATGAAAGTAGTACTCAAGTCATCTTGGTCTAAACTATGCCATTGATGCTTGTACTCACTTTCAACATTTTAAAGGTCCAATGATGATAAAGAGCACGACAAATTGGTTAATATGAATGACAACTTTTGAATACAAGATTTGCATAGTTAAGTTAGACTGCATTCATGTTAGTATTGCATGTGTATTTATGGGGTTTTTCAATGCTGAAACAATTTCACAATGGTGTCATCTCTATTATTAATGGATTAAGTACATTGGACATTAAACAAAAATGCATCATTCTCATTTAGTTGCACATTTGTTGCATCATCATTGGCATATGTTAGAAAACATTCTCATCTCATTTACATTCATACATTCCATCATAATATATGCCTCAAAAAATACAAAAGAAAATAATAAAGGACATACATTACATATCATTTCCAAAATCAAAATCATGTCATCCATTACACTTAAATGAGTGAGTCTCTTCAGATTTCCAAGAAAGTTGGGAAATATGTCAAAGTTATGAAGCTTAAAAGATTAATCTACTGTAGTTTTCCCACAACTTTTGGAATTTGGACAGACTCACTTATTCAAGCTTAAGGCCTTGAACATTTGAAGTCATGCACATCACATTACATAATCATAATCATCACATCACATTGCATAATCATAAATACATTCATCACATCGCCTAATCATTATCATCACATAGAAATTAAATAAATTCACAACATTGCATATCATAATAGGGAAATCAAATGCATATCAACATTTAGATCATAATCACCATTGCATATCATATATCATCAAAAATGTCATAATGTCCAAGTGTACAAGGATATCCAAAAGTAGGATGAGATACATGAAAATCCAAAAGGGCACTGTATCATGAGAAATACATCCTTAATCTCACAAAAGATGTATACACAATGTCCAAGGAACATCAAAAAATGCTATGTCGAGCTCCCACCAGATGTTGTTGCTCTCATGGAACTAGTACCTCCTCTACCCGACGAACCTGCACCTGGATCTCTCCTATCTCCAGGAAATGGCTATGTGACACCCATACTAATAGTCCGAGTATGAGATCTGCCAGAATGAGACTGTATAAAACTCTCTCGTCGCTCAGGAGGAACCAACTCATGATATTTACCTCTGTAAAAATGCAACTTCTGAGAAATGTGTCAGATCTCTCTGAAGAAATATGCTATACCTGCAGATGGTGTCGTCTATTGTATCCTCTTGGTAATGGCCTTAGCCTACTCTATCTGATGTATAAAGGAATCCCTCTCTGAAGTAAGTATGATCATCTGTGCCTGCAACTATTGTATCTGCTACTTGTATGTCCCTCTATTAGTCATCAAAATATCAATCTGTGCCCGACACTGCACTAACTCATCCTGAAGGGATACAATCTGTGCTCGATCCTGCGCTATCTCACTCTAAAACGACTGAACCTCTGCTTGCAAAGCCGCTATCTATGATGACTGCTGATGAGAGGGTATCCCAATCTGAATCCTGGGAAGCACCGCCTGAGCTATAATAACACTCCCCCTACACCTCAGAACTGCAAAATCAAATGGATGGCTATCATCTACCTCATCATCACTCTCCCCACCACCCTTGGCACCACCATCCCCTTTGCAACCAACCTCTACACCATCATCACCTTTGTAACCAACCTCTGCACCATCATCACCTCTACAACCACCATCCTCACCCTCCCCACCATCATCACCATCCTCGTCATCTCCTCCCTCTCCATCAACTAGCAGTATTGGTTCCTCTAGATGATTAAATCTAGGAAAGGGATGCGTGTGGAAGTACTTTGACTAATCCTCAATCATCCTGACATCTGTAATATATGGAACATAATCCCATACACCTGGTGTCAAGGTATAGTACTCTGTACAAGTTGCCTCATATGATACACAGGGGCCCCACTCTAAAACATCTCGTCGTCATCGTGCATAATGGGTAACTACCAGGGGCATCCCCTGAACTCGTCCAAACTGTTGACATACTCATAGATATAGGTATCGCTCAAGCACAACATGTGTCTACCCAATCAGATATCGAGATAACAACATATACGACATCTACAGTTGATCCTCTGGCCACTGCTCACAATCCAAGTACAGGCGCCATGTGATAGTCTCGAAATCATCCAGAGCATGCCTCCAATAGGCAACCTTGCCCAGCTTATGCTGGACATGTGGACCATTGGAACAAAAAACATAGGATCTCCCTGGTGGTCGATGTCTCTCTCCCATGGGTCGAGTGATGGCTATATGCTCCCATGCCCATGTCTGCAATAATGTGATGCCACATGACAGGCTCGTCGCCCCGTAATAAACAACCTTGTGCAAATCTCGGTATAAGTGGGCTAACATGCATGAGCCCCATGCATATTTGGTACCCTCAAGTGTCATTAGTGATAACACACGACCCCAACCTACTGAAAACCCCTTTGACCTACGATCAGGAAAAAAAACCACCAATGAAACCAGAAAGCACACATGGCAAAGGATCATATATGCTAACCATCTCTGTCCAAGGAATCCATCGGCCCGCAACATGATCATCTCAGCATAACCTCTGCAATGCAACTGTCCCGCCCTGCTCTATCTTATCATACACCATTATCTCTCCCATCACTAGGATCCACAGAATACGATAGACATCCTCTAGAGTCACTGTCATCTCTCCCATGGCTGAGTGAAAGGTGTTGTGGTCACTATGCTACCTCTCTGCCAATGCCATCAGTAAACCTCTGTTGATCTGATATTGTGGGATATCTAAGAAGGAGGTCAGCCCACAACATGTGATAATATCCAAATCTGTTGTGGATAAACGACGAACCATGTTCCATGTCTTTGGGAAATGTTTCGAGACTGGATTACCTCTAAATCTCCCTAATTAAAGCATGTTCAATCAAGATTATTAGTCAATCAAGACTATCAGTTATTCAAGGTAATGTGAAGTTAATCAAATCAAGTTCAATCAGGACAATCAAATCAATCAGAATAATCATCAACTCAATCAATCAGGACAATCACTCCTATCATCGATCCTCGCCTATCATGAGGTCAATGTGCAATCACTCCTATCATCGATCCTTGCCTATAATGAGGTCGATGTGCAATAAATCCTATCATTAATCCTCGCCTATCATGAGGTCGATGTGTAATCAATCCTATCATCGATCCTCACCTATCATGAGGTCGATGTGCTATCAATCCTATCATCAATCCTCGCCTATCATGAGGTCGATATACTATCAAACCATTATCAATCCTCGCCTATCATGAGGTCGATATGCTATCAAACCATTATCGATCCTCGCCTATCATGAGGTTGATATGTTATCAATCCTATCATCATTCCTCGCCTATCATGAGGATGATACATCAATCATCACACCATCGATCCTCGCCTATCATGAGGTCAATATTCTATCAAACCATCATTGCTCCTCGCCTATCATGAGGTCGATACATCATTGGTTCTCTCATTTGATTCTCGCCTATCATGAGATCAAATCATCAACTATTTTACTCGAACATCAATCAACCAACGCACATCTCACAATCAGACTGAAATCAATCCAAAACATGACAAATAAAATGACTACTAGGACTCTAAAACATCTTGTGAACATCATCATGGGGACTTTCCACAATCACACCTTCTCAAACGGGGCAAACCACAGGCTTAAACCACCTAGAATCAACCATGGTAAAGACTTTCCAAGGCAACAAGAGGCGCCATTTGGGACCCCAAAGGTGCCAAAACAGAGTTTGCACCTCAAAAACATGTTTTCCAATCTTTCAAGAGGTGCCACTTGGGACCCCAAAGGTGCCAAAATAGAGTTTAACTTCAAAAAACTCCATTTTCAAGCTTGCAAGAGGCGCCACTTGGGACACCAAAGGCACCAAAACACTGTTGGAGCTCAAAAAACATGTTTTTCACCCTTGCAAGAGGCACCATTTGGGACCCCAAAGGCGCCAAAACTCTCAAGTGACAAAAAATTGAATTTCAAGCTTTCCAAAGGTGCCATTTGGGGCCCCAAAGGCACCAAAACTCTCAAACACACTCAAAAACACTTCAAAACGGTAAAAAAATCATCTGAACGTGCAACAATAACATCAAACGAGCTACAACACCTATCTACGACATTCAAAATACCATTAAAAAGGAAAGAAAATGACTAACAAAGAAGTTTCTTGTAAAGTGTACCATAGGTCCAAAGGCAACAGGCTGATCAGGTTGGCGAAGACGCTCGAAATGATGCTTGTGGTATGGGATCACCATCTTCCTCTAAGCTCTCCACTCTTCAACTTCTCCAAACTCCAAATGTGCAAATGAATCCCATTTTACCACTTTTTACCTTTTCAAGGGTCAAATGGAGGGAATTATGGTGGGATTTATCTCTCATTTTTACCAAAAAGGAGTGGTGATTAATCAACACTATTCAAAGCAAGAGCTTGCAATGAACTTTTGAGAGATAAATCATCTCCAACATCAAAATCTCACTGAATCAACATTGGATCATCGTCATAATCATCACAACACCATCACATCCTTCCAACATTTCATCCACACATTCACCGATTTATCTCTTGAGGGGGCATATACCCGTCAATACCTGAAATTCAAAAGTCTGGGGCATTGAAATCTTTTATGAGCATCGACATCAAAATTTTATTTGAAGTAACGTGTAAACACATTACTTCAAAGAGGGGAAAAATGTATACACCTAAAAACAGTCATCATATTCAATTAATTAAATACAACCTATTTGATTAATACTTCAACTACATATAAATAAGGTCTTACTTTATTTATATTGTTCACTTTCCTTTTAATTCTCCAAAATCATTTTCTTCTAAATAACTAAATAAAAAAATACCCTAAATGTGTTTATTTAATTAATCTTCCCTAATCCTGATTAAGAATTAGAGCATATGTCTATGTGCCACCTCATAAAGGTCACATGAAAATAAATAAAGCCTAATTATTAATTAGAATTATCCTCACACACTTCCACCAATGAGAAAAGGCACATGGCTTTATTGCCCCACACTTCCAACAAGTTTGGAGCACATGGGTCTTTGTTTCACACACTTGGGAATCCCATACATTTGGCATGTTTCTAATTGGTCAAGGGATTCTCTCCACACACATGGCATGTTGTCCTTGGTCAAGGGGAAAACATCTCGATTCCTTCCATCTCTACCGTCTATTATTTCTCCTTTGAATCTAGACCGTTGATAGGTGCCACCTCACAAAATGCTTGAGAAACCCTATAAATACACCCTCTTTCCTTAGCATTTATCATCCACAATTTGAGCAAAGTCATTATGCAAGTTTTTCATAGGAGCTTGGAGCTTTCATGGAGTCTTATAATTAGTTTTCATATCATGTGTTACTTTGCATTCTCATTTTAGATTACTTAATTGCTTCATAGTTGCATTTTATCATCCCCATTGCATGATAGTTGCATTTTAGGGTAGTTTGTTTTATGTTTGCATTTGATCATATGCATAATCATGGATAGTTCACTATAGTTTCATATCATCTCACTCATCTCCACTTGTTCATCTATCATCAACATCATCTTTCATTTATCATCATATTCATCATCAATTCCATCATCTCGTTTCATTTAGAAGCATACCACTAATCCTTCTAGCACACATTTGCACATAGAAATCATCTTAGCTTGCATATTAAGCATCAAATCTCATTTTCTAGGTAGTCATTTTAACAACCATTGTGCCCATAGAAATCTAAGGGCCAAACGGTTTAATAAATCCCTAGAAATAGAGGACAATGATACGTATTTGAAAGATTTGATTGTATTACGAATAGAGTAGTTTTACTTGCTTCAAACTTTGAATGTAAACCGTCTCATTAAGGTTTGTGTTGATGTTAGATCTCTCCACATTCGACACACGCGCAGTTAGATAGTCCTCAAAGTAATTTATCTTTATTGTGGGATTGATGATCATTCATTTGATCTAGAGTCATTCTTGTCTAGATAGTTGATATGCTTCTAGGGGTTTTTTCTAATGCCCTTTAGCTATGGTCCATGATTGTGATCTCACAATAAGTACTCATATTTTTATGTATAATTTGATAAACTATAGTTATGATATTTTTAGTGTCACAGACATTGTCGTCAATTTTTTCCTATGTAGATAATTTGCATTGGGATATCCTATTCCTCTAAGATTTTGATTTTTATGGCTTTCGCCAAAATTTGTATGAATTATTGACACATTTTTTCCCCATAATTTAGAGTCAACATTGAAGACTATAAATTATTTTTAGATTTAAATGGGAAATTATGTAAGGGGAATAAGGATTAACAGATTTAGAAACAATGAATGAATTCAAATCAATTCAAAACAAGACAACAAGACCCACTTAAACCCATGAAATGTAATTGCAAATATTAAGAATCCAAACAAGCAAGGTTAACATAAAAAAATGAAACACACAATAAATTCAAAAACTACAATCATACCAATTCATGATTGAGTGTATTCATGTTGAAGATGGATGTTGGATTACTTGGTTCAACACGAAGCCTCTGTGATTACAAAAGCTTGATAATGACAATGATCTAGAATGTAAGTATATGTTTGCTCAATTTGATTCAATAGTCAATCTGACATGACCTTTCTACAAATTCTCTATATTTTTTATGAGAAAGATGAAGGTTGTTTTTATAGATTTACAAGTTTTAGATGAATGATCAATATTCAACAATGAAAGATCAAGATCAACGGTTGAGAACCGTTGAGAGGAAATAGATTGATCAGTTAACTCATCTAATTGATCCAATTAAGGGATTTAATTGGATGATTCATGGGATTGGATTGAATGATTAGTAGGATTGGAGAGATTAGATTGAGTGTTTAGTGGGATTAGAGTAATCAGTTGGATTTGGGAAATTAGATCAAGAAATTAGTGGTCATGATTTATTCAATCAAGAAATGTGATGATGATTTAATTAATTTAATAATTAACTAATGTTTGAGAGGAACGTGCAAGATGTGTTTGAATTTAATAAATAAAAGTATATTTATTAATTGACCATGTTGATTCATTTTGGGGAAATTGAATAATTGATTTACTTATTCAAATTTAGAGAAGGGAAAGTAGCTTAATTAAATAATTAATGATAACTATTTAATTAACTTAGACGAATAAGGTATGTTAGTGACATAATTAAATAATTTGTGTTTATTTAAATAACCAGGAGGAATAAGGTTAAATTAGGTGATGACATGGTGAATTAATTAAAAAAATTGAGATTATCTAATTAATAGAGGAAAATAGGGTTAATGATGCAAATGATGTTAAAAAGGGGATTAATGATGTTAATGAAGCAAAATGCAATAGTGATAATGAAAGTGATGTTGATAATGGAAAAATATCATTTAGGATATGTGATATGTGTTAAGCCATTTTTACATGTCTACATTTTCCCCCTCTTTGACACAATGTACTTGATGCATTGTTTCAAAGAATTCTATGTTCAGATCAAGAAAGAAAAAAATTAATATGCCCCACTGTGCCCTAGCGGTCCACAGAAGGATGATAAGACGTTGGGCTACCCCCTCAAGAGGTTAGCCAAAAAAATTACTTGTTCAGGTGGCTCACAAAAAGGTTCTAATGATATTGTGATGCAAGATGGAGATGTTAGCCAGAAGAAATGTTAGTAGGATCAGAGGATAGAAGAAATTGGATGATTGATGACGTGTAAAACATGATGAGTTTGCTTTTACTTCATGGAGACAAAGTAATGTTTAGCAATCCTTATTAATGTAGTAAATAGACACGATGCACCAGGGTATTAATGACCAAGGCCACTTTGTATCTATTGCATGGACTTTGAATCTGCAAACAAGGAGTATTTTTGCTCATACTAGACATATGGAAACCCTGCTAAAGTGTATGGGTGAGAAGTTTTAAAAAATTGGACCAGTTACATAGAGAGGTATGGAGTACCTAACATGCAACCACTACACAAATTACCCCAAAATAACTTCCATACATAGAACAAAGAAAGTATTTTTCATGGTAGTATTAAAAAAATATCTAACAAACAAAGCAAATGAAGTTGATGATCAATGCCCCCATTCCTTCTTCTCTAGATTTTTATGGACATCCTTGAGAGATCCTGGGAATGAGACATTAAGATAAATCAAAAGATAAGATCACAAAAGATAAAAATAATGTTGTTGTGTCACTTGCCATAGATGTTTTAATGTTTCATGATGTTACCCATTGATGATGCCTATTGTAGGAATGATTTATCCCTTAAGACACACATTAGGATGTTGATGATAATCTTCAAAAGGTAGAGTAGTTAATACTTAGGCAATGTTTTAGTTTGATGATGATCTAGTCATTTCATTTCTTTGCTTGGAAGTTTTTGGATTTTGATGTTTGCTTTTCTTGTTGATTGCATTGTCAAAGGTTCAAGGTGATAATTGTTTATTATGGATGGAGAGTTTATTGCAGATAGGTGATAATAGAGAGAGGATTTATAAGATTTTTTTTTAATGTTTTTGTGCTTTTATGAGGTTATTTGATGTTTTTTAAGAGATTTAGAGACAAATAGGGGGACCTAAAGTGACTTTTTATGCCTCGCATAGCCACCCCATTTTTTTGGGTCAAAATGGGTCCCCCTTTGTTATTTTTGTTCTTGGTGTTCTTGTTTGAGATTTGGGAGTTGTCTTTTTTCTCCCAAGTCCTTGTTTTTCTTTGTCTATCAGGTTCGAGTTTTGGACTGTTACTGGAACTTGCTAATTTTCCAATGTGCAAGTTCTTGTTTTTATCTCAATCCTGATCCCTGCATTTATCTTATGTTTTCTTTGTTATGTTAGATTCAGGTATTGGATCGAAATCGTCACATTACACCCTTAAAAGTGTAAGTTCTTGTTTTTGTTTTGATCCCGACCTCTACTTTTCTTCCTTGTATTTTTTTGTTTGTGTCAACTCAGACATCAGACCGAAACCAGAACCAAGAAAATTTCCAAAGTTCTTGTTCCTGTCTTCATCCCAATTCCAATTTCTGACTCCCTTTATGTGTTTTAGAATCGGACATCGAACCGAAACAGGAACCAAGAACTTTCCCAAAGTTCTTCTTCCATGTTCCATCCCGATCTTGATTCCCACATTTGTCTTTGTTTGTTGGGGTTCGGATTTTGGAACTTTGCATTCACTGAAGGTTCTAGTGTCGTGTCCCTTCCCGATCCCGACTCCTGCTTACCTTCTATTCTCATGATGGCATTTATGACCTCCGCCCCGATCCTGAGGCCCGACCTAGCCGCATTAATGAACACCTATTCGCACGTGCGAATGAATTTTTACTCCCGCCACTCAATTTTTTTCCCATTTCGCTTATACACTTCGATGGAGTGAACCAAAGTGAGCTAAGGGTTGGAGTTTGAGGTTGCACTTGGATTTCTCGCCATGTTGGATTTCCTGTCGGGGTTGTGAGGTAGGTGTCTTTTTCATGCGTTTTCCTTTCATTTTTAGTTTGCTTGTGTTTATTTTTGGTTGTGTTCTCATTTTTTGTTTTCTTTTCTATTTCCTTGGCACCCTTTTTGGTGCATTTTCATTTTTTCCTTGAACCCTCTGGTTTGTTTTCCTTCCTTTTGTTTTAGGTTTTGTTCATTTTTGTTTTTGTCGTGTTTGATTTTGTGTTTCTTGCACAGGTTTTTTGTTCGCGTTGTGCCCTAGTTTACCTAGGGTTTTTGTACTACCTGGGTCATGTTTATTTGAAACTTTGATCAACTTTAAAAATTTGACCAATACAATGTATGAGTTGAAACCCATCTTTCCCGTGTCCAATTTTTAAATGAAGTGGAAAGTGTTTTTAATTTGAATTGGTCTTTCGAAGGGTTTCAAAATTATCCTGATCTCGAAGGTGTATTTTATGATATTGTTAGATCTATTTAAAATACTTTCATGTTTGATGATTGTCCTGATCCCGATTTTTGATCTTTTATCAAAATCAAAGTTTGGGTTGTTACCTAAATGTATTCAAGGGTTTTCGTCATAGTACCAACTCATGCCCTAATTTTGATCCTCGCTCTAGCATTAGGATCAGATTTCAGATGGGCATCGAACCCTTGACATAGTTTTAAGTTCCATTATTTGGTGCCATCCTAATCCCAATTTCTGACATGGCATCAGGATTAAAACTTAGAGTCGACCCATCCCCACTTATATTCAAAAGGTCTAGTTTCAAACAACATCCTGATTTCGACTCTTGATATGTTATCGGGGTTGGGACTCGAAACATTACTCAAACTTGTTCCCCCTTTTGGAGTCTAGTCTCAAACCATTTCCCGATTTTGACATTTGATAACCCATCGGGCTTGAAACTCAGAGAGATACCTCAACTGATCCCATTTGTAGAGTATTAATTCTCGGTGCCATTTCAATTCCAATTTCATAACACATTACATGATCAGATCATGGAAAGAAACTGAACCCTTTTTACCACTATAGGTATTGGTGCTCATTTTCATTCCAATATTGATTTCCAAACACATTGCAGGATTGGATCACATAACGAAATTGAATCATTTTCACCAATACAAGTATTGGTGCTCATTTTAAGCCCTATCCTGAAGTCTGATACTATTGAAAGGTTTTTATACAAGGGTGATGTTCAAGGTATTCCCTAATCCCTACTTCCAACACAGTTCAGTGTTAGGCTTTAAATGATCAAGTTCTTGGTTCTAGCCCGAACTCAAAACCCAAAAACATTGGATTAACTTGTGAAATGGGAACTTTTATTGAATGAATGAGGATTTAATATAAATTCTTGTGCTAATCTATCCCTTCACATTTCTCCTCTTTATCTGATGAAGGTCACTGTTGCAGGTACTTACCAATGTCTGACTCGGAGGAAGAAGTAGTTGGTGAAGGAACATCAAAGGAAGTAAGGGTTAAAAAGCTAAAACCAGAACAAGTTCTTGTTACTATGAAGTACAAGTTCTAGGGGACCCCAGTGCTATCCAAATTTGGTTCTAAGGTCATGAAGATTACTGATTCACTTGTAGGTCATATTGATTTGAAGCAGTTTTATGAGGATACTTTTTCAGAAGATGCTTCCCCAAGAGATAAGAGGATTGCAGATTCTAGGTTGGCACATGTGGCTACATTCCCTTTTGTAGTACAATGTCCAAAATTTATACTAACTGTTGCACAAACTTGCAATCCGACTCAAAGGAAATGTATTGATTCACAAGGGAAGAAGATCATTGATTTAACTCCAAGGATGATTTGACTGGTGTTTGATCCTCCTCATGCCAACCCAAAAATTATGTTTGAGGTCGATGCACAAAAATGGTGGGAAAAAGATGAGGAAGGGAACAAAAGGTGGTTAAGAACAGAGAAGAAATCACTAGAGAAGATACCACTTGAGCCCTTTTGGTCTAATTTTTTTGAGGATATTGGAAACCTGATCACTTTGTTAGCTAGGGCATTTGGAAAAGAAGATTCTTGTGCCTTTGAGAATGGGATGTTCCCATTTATCCAACTAATTCTAGATGGATCACAACACTTGGATTGGGGACAAATAATTTTAGACAACATCCATAATCAAATGATTAAAGTAAGGGAAACCAAGACATTTTATATGTCTTCATATGTAATCTATTGTGCTGCAAGAATGGGATGGTTTCCAAGCGTAACTGTTGTGGGATCAATGGATGATGGTCTAGATTAGAAGAAAGTGTGGGAACACTATGATCAACTAGAGCTGAATGCAACAGAGAGACACTTTAAAAGAGTCAATGATGCATTTTTGTATGTTATCATTAATCAAATCACGAGAGATGTTGGCTTTAGGTTGTCATGGGAAGCAATGGAATTTATTCAAGAGTGGGGACATTGGTTTATCCAATACCCCAAATCCACCTATATCAGACTGCTTGGATATGATAAGCACCCTTTCAAACTACCAAGGTGTTGTGGTGATAGGTGGATCTTGATGGAGTTTTCTCATCAAGCTGTTGAGGTGAATACCAAGTTTTCTACAATGCACAAGGCCAACTACCATTCATTCCCCATGCAGTTGGGGTTTTATTCTTTTTCCTCTTCTATAAAAGCTAAGTCAACAATAGAGGAATTTCAATCTATGAATTTCAAGCTTCATACATCCAGGAAGGATTTTGATCCTAAGGGGAAGATGAATGGTCTATATGCTTCACAGTTTCCCCTCCATCAACCAATTCTTGAGGACTTTTGGGAAAATTTGCAAGATCAATTTGAATTCAGAAGAAGAGAGTACAAGAGGTTGACTATTCCCCAAATGAAGGACTTCGAGGTTAAAGAGGACATACTAAAGGCAACTTCTAATGATGGGATCACTCTTGATCCCCGGTATGAAATGGATAGAGTGGTCACCAAAGATTTGGAGCCAATCAATTGGATGGAGAAGGAAGAAACTAATATCAATAAAGTTTCATGGGTAGTTGTTGATAGAACCCTTAAATGGCTTAGTGTTTGTCTGAAGAAACCAAGAGTTAAGGCCTCGAGAAAGAAGGATTCTAGTAGTAAGCCTACTTCTATAAAAACAAGGCAATACAAGAGGTTGAAGAAGGGTGTTACAGTCACAGAAGAACCTACCCCAACAAAGGAAGAAATTTTAATGAAGAAGGCCACTAAAGCTTTAGAAAAGGCTAAGGTTACTTATCAAGCTACTACTGCAGGGGTTATTTTAGGCCTTGGTGCTACATCCCTAGCTGTTGTGTACCCTGGGGAAGAAACTACCAAGGAAGGTCCATCTACCGTACCTTTGCAAATTGAGGATACCCCTCCTACTGCACCACTAACTATGAAAACAATAGTTTTTCAAGAAGGAGGACCCCCAATTATTGATGTAACATAATCACTTGTGTCCTCGGACTCTAAATAAACTCCACTTCATGAAGAAAAAGAAAAATGGGAAGAATATCTAGAGAGGGAAGAAGTTGGAGAAGAGGCGACTGCATTAAAAGAGGGAAGCCTTTGGGATGAGGCTACAATGAGGGATGTTTTGTCTAAGGAAGCACAAAAGGAAATACTAGAAGGTGCTCAAAGGAAAGTTGTCGAAGAGCTAGCTAATGAAGAAGAAGAACAAAGAAAGAAGGATGAAGAGCTTGCTCGGGAGAAAGAAGCTGTTGAAGCACAAAAGAAAGTTGAGGAGGAAGCTCATGCAATGGAGTTGGAGCAACAAAGATTAAGAGATGAATAGGAGGTTGCACAAAAAGAGGAAGATATGAGAAAGATCGAAAAAATAAAGGCTCGGAATGAGAAAACGAAACAGGAGAGAGAGCTAAGAGAAAAAGAAGAGAAACAAAAGATTTCTTCTAAGAAAACAATGGAAACAATTTCCTCTGCACCTCTTTCATCAATGCCTCCTAGTTCTCAACAGGTAACAACTCATCCAACTTCCCTAACATGGCTTAAGTTAAATTTGGATAAAAGACAGCAGGTTCAGGCCTGACCAATGACATGGTATGACATGATAAAAGAACTGGACAAAGTAAAGCCTAAGAAGAAGCCCCGTGCCATTCATTCCACGAGGCTCACTGATGATGGAGACTTGATAGCAAGCATTGCAACCCCGATAGCTGATAAGGATGACAGGGAGCTACAAGCTTATGATTATCAAGTATTGTCAATCTAGGTAAACAAACTAGAAATCAACAAATAAATCTCATTGATATTGTGGCCACCACTACCAAGTCCAAAATGATCAAAGACAAGTAGGCTCAAGTGGGACAAATGAAAAGGTTTTTAAGAGAACTCTCCACTTCTATTGCTGAACAACCAACATCAATTGAAGTTATTGTATTGCTGAGTCGAAAGGAGGTGGATTAAATCAGTGCCATAAAAAGGAAGGCTACCTGGTTTGACAATTGGTTTGATGATTTTAAGGAGATTGGAGAACTTCTAAAGGAAGGATACAAGAAATATGAAGATCTTACTCTTCTTGATGAAATCAAAGAAAAGAATAAAGAATGGTGGGAAGAATAAGAAAAGTACACGAAGTACTTGAAGGGTTTGAAAATGATTGATAAAAAATCTAGGGAAATATTGATCCAATCGAGAATTTTAGGTGATGAAGACCCTGAATACCTTAAGAAGGTTATTAGAGTCACTACCTTTAAATCTAAAGTACTTATTGAACACATGACAATTCTCCTCGAAGATCAATATGACATAAGGCAACATACAGGTATATTTGAGGAGATTGTTACACAAGTTACTGCTGAAGATTTGCCTCAAAATGGATGATGGAGTTTGTTATAGGAAATAAATGATAATTGGGGTAAACGGTTAGAACAACTAATTAAAGAGGGTGATGGACCTAAAGGGACTCTCTTGGACAAATTGATGAATGTAAGGTTTGAAACTCAATGGGATGCAAAAGATATTAGTCATATGCGAGAAACAATTGTTGTGGCTACTAGAGAGTTTGAGGAAGAAAATTTCAAGGTAGATTGGATTGATAGGCCTGATGAAAAGGTTTTGAAGGAGTTTTTCGACAACGATGATGAATTCCATGGATTCCCAAAAGATACTGGTAAAAAGTGAAGGAGAATATTCTATTTTTTGAAAGGGGATAAAGTCAAACAGTGTCAACCATTTCCAGGTGCCTTGTGGACAACAACACCTCTAGATCAGTTTTTGACAAACAGACAACTTCAGATCAATTTTGGCGGGCCGAAGATTGGGTATAGTTATCAGTAGTAGGAAAAGTAGTAACTCCCAGTCAAATTTTGACCAAATTTGCATAAGGCGTATTCCTAGCTTCAACAATTTCAACAAAGAGAAGACTCAGAATCAACTAGAGGTTCCCCCTATAATTATGGATCTAGGCCCCGAATTTGTGGATCATGATTTTTGATAGGAGAAATTAATGTTAATTCTTTCTATAAGTTAGAAATTTATCCTCATTGTAAAGGTTGAAAAATTGAAGTCAAATTTGTTGCCTAAGACTAGAGACTTTCATTTTTACAGCGTTATGCAACAATTAAACATTTTACAGTTTTTGAATACAAATAGTTAGTTTCCAAAAGTTGGTTAGTTTAATGATAATGTTGATAGAAAATGGTTTTTCGTATGCCAGTGGATTTTTCTGTGCATAAATGTCTCTTAAATTAATGAGAATCAATAAAAGATACCGAATTTAAAACCATCTATTATGTTATCTGTGGATGATTTTTCTTGTTGTTTATTGATCTTTGAATTTTGGTGATGAGCTTGTGATGTTTTATGGTTGAAAATTGATTCTAAAAAAAAAGTGACGATGAATGGTGTTACGTATTTTAAAATCTGCACTGTGGATGGGTGTGACTGGATGCTCTTTTTGTGAATTACTTCATTCTATAGTTTTAATTGATTAGGAAATGCTCATTACAGGAATTGCATGTCTAAATTTAAAGAAATTTGTGTTCACATCTTGTTGTTCTAAAACTTTGATCGATGTTTTTCTATTTATTTAAAACCCCCATGTTAGATTACTTTGCACTGTCCAGTTTGTACCGTTCTACCAGCAAAAGCCCCCCTGAATATTATAGTTGCATGAACCACTAAATGATGACAACACAGTTGAGAACCAACTACAAAGACCTTGGAAGATAGGTTATTTTAGATCAGTTGTCTTTTTCAGGATAAATGGAGTAGAAATATTATGTTTAAACATTGATGTGTTATTTTGACCATCAATAGGACTAAATGATATACACACTTGAAAATATCCTAAATGATATACACGCTTGAATCTGATATATTAACATCGTTTCATCCTGAAATCCATCCACTTTTTGCTTGCTTGATTAAATTAACCTAGTTATTTAATCAAATGCCTCATTTTCACCTATTAATCTAATTGACCTAATTAGGTTAATTCACCCCCTCTCACACTAACATTTCACCCTATTTAATTAAATAATTCAAATTATTTAATTTAACCCCTATGTCATCTTATTTAATTAAATAGCCCTAAACTATTTAATTAAATATCATATTGCATCCCCCTTTTCATTAAATCAATTATTTAATGAATATCATATTATTCCTCATATTGCACATTCAAATTTAGTTTTAATTAACTAAATTGTTAATTATCCTCACCCTCCCACTTGCAAGTGAATATTCTTGGAATATACCTCCTTTGCACATTCCTCTAAAAGAGAATATTCCTATGGAATATCCTCTTTTGTGCACTCATTCCTCCAAAACATCTCTTAACCTCTTCCTAATTCTTAGGAAGTGTGTTTGTTGAAAGCTAATTTGGACCATTGATTAAATTAGTTGATCCTTGTCAAATTTCAACTCTAACCATGGATTGGAATCCTCAATCCATGTTTCATCCTCCTTTCATTGTTGACCATTGATTGATCTTTTCAATTTGAGCCCTTATTTTTTCATTTGATCTCCTATAAATAGTTCACTATTTGGAGAGAAATGGATCCACCTTTTCAGAGTAAAGTTATGTTGCTAAAATTCATACTCAATTACACCCATATTTCATATTTGATAGCATTTTAGATTAAAGATTTATCCATTTATCTTAAGCATCCACTAATGGCTTCCATGGTAACTTAGTTTGCATCCATTTTAGCATAATTTTAATCAATGAATTATATCTTTGAATTTTGTTTACACTTAGCATAGATTGCATCCATTTTATCTATCATCTTAGCATTAGCAACTCATCTGTATCATATTAATCTAGTTTCATATCATGTTTCACACACATCTCATCAGTTTCATCAATTTTATTCAATAAAACTAATTTAAACAAGCTCATATTATCCCAAGGATTGGGAAAGGGTCACCATTCCACATCAATACGACACCACTCCCCCAATAGGATAAAATTTGAGGTCTTAGAATAGGGTTTTGTTATGCTTTCATGTTTATATCATGCTAGTTTAATGGCTTCCTAGTTTTGATGAATTTTGAATATCTTATTGGGATCATTGCTTAGGGAGTTAAATAGGCTTTGAATTCATTTGGATCTAGCTTATTTAGTTCACACTATGACATTGGTCACATTTTGGCACTAGAAGGAGGGAAATACTAACCGAATTTGATGAATTTATCTTTAGATTCTCATGTTCTTGTGTTTTGTAGATACATTGACACTCTTGATGGATTCAACGATGCAACTAATATGTGTCACTATACAACAACGTAATTTGGTTAAAATCAGCAATGCATAATTAATTTCATCACCACATATTTAATATAGCGATGCTAAATTGTCTTTATTAACATCATGATTTTCATTATAGCGACTCATGCATTTTAGCGATGTAATTGATGTCACTGTTTTACTACATAATGGCGTATGTGATTTCACCAGAGAAATGCACTTCCGATATGGGGACCCATTTGATAATTCAGTGACGTAATTGATTTCAACGACACTTTTACTGGTAAACCAAAACAGGGAGCTAATTTTGACATGTGCTTTAATTTTTTATTTCATGTGCTCTCTAACATGTCACTAACATCTAGCTTTTGTTTTTTAGGCTAACTGGTTTTACAAATTTGAATGCATTTGAAGTGAAGGAGTGTGTTATCATTTGACCATACATTGTAAAAGTGTTTTACACTTATGGAACAATTATAACCCATTATATGTTGCTTTCCTTTATACATTAGGACCAACTAATATTCCATTGGGTTTAAAATTAATGTTCAAAGTTGGTTAAAATTGGACCCACACATCCTCATTTTGCTATATCAATTAAAATTGAACAAATCAAACACTTTCATTTGGTGCTTAAAATGAATTCATTGTACTTTTTAAGGTTAAAATGAATGAGTGCTTAATTTTCTTGTGTGTACTTGAAGTGCGTATCCACTCCCCTTGTGTTTCATGTGATCTTGGGTAAAGAGAAACACTCAAGTATACTTTCTTTGTTGTGCATACTTGTAGTGCATATCCTCTTCCCTCGCGCCTTTTGGAACTCTTGGGTGATAAAAAGTATCTTGAGTTTCACATTTTGTTTTACCTTCAAAGGGCCTGCTTCCTGATTTGTGAGAGGGAATGACCCAAGCAGTATTTTCATTGTGGTTTGCAATATAAATATTTGGTGTGACGAAATTCATTAACCACCCGGTGTGGATGTTATATACTGATGACAATCTCCCTTAGCATCTATGAGATACGTAAAAACCCTTAGATTTTTCTAAGGGTTGGGAGGCCTCTTAATTAAGTGAATCATCGCATGTATAAACACCAGGTTATCCCAAAAGCACTGATTAAGAACCCTTTTTTAGTAGTGGCCAACCAAGTTCATTTTCGAAGCGTATTTTAAAGTAGTGCATTAGAAAAGCACCATTCCTAGAATTTACTTACCATGTTCGGTTTTTGGTTGAGGCAATAAAGCAAATAGGGAAGGGACTCTTTCTTGGTGTGTCAAGATGGTACATTTCCTTGACATAGCCTATTTGTCCATTCCATCTTCACAAATTAATCATATCTTGGAGGGATGATGGTAAGCCTACTAAGAAATACATACCCACTTGAGCTAGGGATGTTATATTGCTTGTGAGTCAGTTTAATACTTTGCTTGGTTCCAAAATGTCTCAAACATAAATCAACAAGTTTTCAAAATTCAAACCCTTTGGATTAAGTATGGATACCTTTTAAAAAGTCCTAAAATTGATGCTTGTCCTAAGGATTCTATCCTTAGAGGCTTCTAAGTATTTTGGTTTATATCTAAATCCACACTTTCCAAAGTTAACCTAGGGAACTATGGCCTTAGCTTCATGATTTTCACATAATGGACTTTGTGAAATGAAGGATGCTTTTGATATAGACATTTTAGTTTGAAAATTAACTAAGAATTTCTTGATGTGGTAATGAAACAATCCCACTTAAGCAAATATTAAATCAAATGAACACCCCAAATTGATGTATGTGCAAACTTTGACTCCCCAAAACAAGCAAATTGAGACAAGGAAATTATTGCAAAATCATTGAGTTCTATTGTCAAAATCATTAAGTTCTATTTTACCAAAACATTTGAGTTCTTAGAGTATAATCAGTTTAGAGGTATAGCATGTTTCTCACTACCTTGGTCTTGCATTTAATAAAGCTTCATTCTAGGTTAATATTTTGGGTCAAACAAATTCATCCACCCTTCATCATACTTCACCTTTCACTTAACCAAACTTTATAAAATTCTGGACATGCCAACACTTTTGACTTAGACATCATCAAACCAATCCCCTAACTTAGCTATGTTGTGTGTGAAATAGATCGTTTTCCATACACTTAGTTGAATTGGTTATCACATCTTGTGGACTAGTTTATATTAAAGATCACAAGTCTGCGTTAAGGATTTACAAGTTCATTAACACCTTTCATAAAAACAATAAATATCTTTGTCTAAAAGTGTTGCCCAAGATTTTAGAAAGATTATCCCCCATATCATTCACCATTTTCATCTCCCATTCACACCATTGGTCCAAAGTGACTTAGAGTAGCCCTTTTACCAAGATTTGAGTCAACTAGAGAGTTTAAAGATTACAAATCTCAACATAACTCTCCAATAGGTGACCCACAATTTATGGTAACAACAATATCACAACACAAGAGAATCATGGAACAAACCAAAGTCACATTCACCACAAGTGATACCAATCCACAAGAATTTGATCTAAGAAGTCATTCTACCCCCTCACAAAAACCCCAAAATCCATTGGGACCATATGAGGTGGAAGACGTCACAAATTACCCATTTGGGCTTACTAAAGAAGAAATCCTTTAGTATAAACAAGAATGTCAAACCTTATAGAAAGTGGATTCCATTCCCCCATATTTTTCTGCACAAACCTTGACACAAGGCTCAATTTCATCTATGATTCAATCAACTCCATCACTAGGGCCAAGTCAAACACAAACTCCTAGTCTTGAAACTAGTCTTGCTAAGGACTTTGGGCACACTCTTCCTTTGGAAAGCAACACACTTGTGGGTAATTTAAACACCAATCCTCCACAAACCACCACTTGGACACCTACATTTGGTGCCCCACTTCAATCTTCCACCACCATTCTAGAACACACTTTACATCCACACAAACCTCTTATATTCCATGATACCACGATGACCTCAACATTTCAAGTGCAACCATATTCGTCCATGCCTATAAGTACCAAAAGTGTGCCCAACGTCATGCAAGGTAGTGTGGATCAAGCGTATCAAATAGACCAACAAGGGAAAGTTAACACCCTTACGCAAAATCAACCCTTAATTCAACAAGGGACATCTTCATCTAACCATCCCATTGGTGCATCAATCCCTTCGATTGCACAAAATACATCCATCCCATTCATCACCAACCCAAATCAAAACAACAAATTGGTCACAAACCTCATCAGCCAAGGTAATACCTTGGTCCTATTGATGGGTGTTTTAGCACTTCTCAACACAAGTAATGCATAAGTGCATTACCTCTCTTGAAAGGTAGAAATCTACAAACAAGTTACAAATCACTACCCCAAGGTTTCTCAGGTGTCAGGTCATGACAATGCTTGGAATGTCTTAGTTGGTTAATGTGATTTTTGTTGGTAATCACAGGGAATCCTTATGTATGTTAAGTTAGAGGGAGATTGGTTCTTTAAATAGAGTTATTAAGGTATTAGAGTTGGTGTGCAATTGCTACAAGTTGAAAATAACAGTCTAAACTCCACTTTCATCATCAAATTTGGCTTTACAATGATGCTAGAACTTTGCCTAAATTAGTGTTTCAAAGAAAAGTCAAAAGGGAAGGGAAAGGAGGAAGTTCCTAGACCTGCAACTACCGATGAACAGTGACAATGGAGGATGCTATAGTGGACAACCTTCCTAAAACTAAGTTCCACTTAACCAAATCAACTAACAGTATCATGAAACTAGTGCTATCTTCTAAGGTCTGTAGATTTTCAACTGTTCATTCACTATAAATCATGAATAAAAGATGAAATTTAAGTGCAACAATCAATTTTATGTTCAGACTAGCTTTACATGCTATTTATCATCAATAAATAGCAAAAAGCATGAACAAGGAAGGGCATCAACACAACATAATTCTTCAACATCAATGAACAACATTAACTAATCTACTAAAGCATGTAAAACACATAGAGCAACAAAGTAAATCTACTCAAATCTACTAACTATGAGGAGAAGAATCATGAAACATGAAGGAAACTCAAGAATCCACCAAAATCAATGAATTTCTAGTGGAATTTCAGTATCATGTCTTTACAACAACTCAACTCTCTCTTTGAAAATGAGAGGAGACCCCCTATTTATAGTTTTCAAAAAGAAAAATGAATGGCCAAGATTTAATCTCATTGTGTGGTAGGGATTCACTACAAATTAGGGTTGCACCTACCCCCAATATTTTACAATTTTTAAAATACATTTCTTGTCTTCTAGCCTATTTTGTCCTCTAGTGCTTGGTACTATAGCACTCTTGTCTTCTAGCTGATTTCCCTTTTGCTGTAGTTACATAGTGAGAAACTCATCATCAATGATTGGCTTTCCCTCATTCTTCTTCATAATGGCGTACCCCACAAACCTGTCGATCAACGCCTAAAGTTTATTCCACTCCATTATATCTGATTGAAGCACTTAGAAGCTCAAATTTCTAGATCTACTAGTAATTAGCTCCCAATCCTTTGAGCACTTTGACTCATTCTTGATTACTTGCTCCGACTGGGTGAAAGCTTGGGTGGCAAAATCCATAAAATCCGATGTTAGTAAATCTGTAGCCCCATTCTCCATCTTCTTATGAAAATACAACCTTATCTTCTCAGGGTCTAGCTAGATGATAAGCATGTCATAATCCATCATGAGCTTTAAATATTCTTCACAGGCTACCTGATGTTCCTTGGCCCAATCCGGGTCGAGTTCCACTTCTGGAGCACCCGCTCCAAGACTTCTCTTCTATGATCTAGGCCTAGTTTCCATGTATCAACAAGCCAATGGTCATCCTTTGCCAAGGCCAGCTCCTTTTCCCAAGTTTTATCAGGCATCTTGAGGATAGCCTCAAGTTTAGGGTATGTAATCCTGTACAATTTCAAGAAGTTGATGCAAAATTTCTCCATGTCTTCGAGCTGCTTTTGCACCTCCCAAAACTTGTTTTTTGTTCAGACAGTGTGGCCAATGCCCATATCACCATTGTAAAGTACTTGTCAGAACCAATCTTCGATGGCCTTAGTCCATTTTTTCCTCCTTTCAAGCTTTCTTATGTGTTCCTTGGACAACAACAGTGGCGGGGCCAATGATGTCATTGGTAGTTCTTCAATAGAGGACCACTGTTTTATGTAGGCGGTAAGATCTACCACTTGTGCCTTCAACTCCTCCTTGGAGGATTGGTCCTTGTTCATTTGATGCACAATAGTGGCGACCGACCCCTGGAGATGATCAATCTTTTGCTCTCTAGTGGTTGTGCCTAGGTCAATGGTGGAGATATTGTAGCTAACTCCTTCTCCCTTGTTTAATACCAAAGTAGCAATTTGTACTGTCCTTGATCTCGATGCATCCATCGTGATATGGGATCGGACCCTCGACTTCTTTTCTTTCTTTGCTCCTATCTGCACTCGTGCTAGGATGGCCTCCAGCCTTTCTTTAGGATCCATGAGAGCGGGGGTCTTCTTCTATAGTTGTTTCTCCAGCCACTCAGGCATCTGAGATCCCTCCTTTGGTGATTCATGATCACCTTCCTCTCTTTGGGTATGTTGGATCTCCCTTTCTTCATGGCCCAGAGTTTACTGCTCTATTTTATCTTCTTCTTCTTCATCTGAGTCATGGATGAATATGGTTCTTCCTTTGAGCAGCCTGGTAGTAGCTATATTTTCCTTGGGGTTGTCCTCCCCCTCAGGTGCTCGTTCTTCTTCTTGCCCAAGCTCTACATGGTGCTCTGCCTCTGGGCTTCTTTTAACTTTAGCCTCTTCTTCAGGCTTGTCTTCTTCTTTAGCTTCATCTTCTCTCTTCTCCACATCTTCCTTCTCGGTGGAGGCATTCATCTTGTTCTTTTGTTGGAGGCTCAGTAGATACCTCCATGTCTTCATCTGTTTCTTTCCTTTCCTCAGAATATTTCCCCTCAACTTCCTCTTTGATGTCCTTGATTTGTTTGGAAAACTCCTCCTCGAGTTCTTGGTCAGAAGATTCCACTATATACTTGGCACTAGGGTCATCGACATATTCCTCTGAGGATTATGACCTTTTTTAAGTACTACCTCATCAATGACCAAGTGTTGATACTCTGGGTGCACATGGTAGTCATCCTTGAATGGATCCTTAGATTCATCATCTCCTCCTTTGGTTGCCTCCCTCTATTGTCTCTCCATCTCTTCCGAGATCTGCATGGTCGTCTCCATTTTGGGTGGTTCTGTCAAAGGAGGGACAGGGATACCGGCAACAGTTTGAGCTAGATCAGCCTCTATTGCAGAGTTCATCAATACTCTAGAGAGCTCCATAGGTATATTCTTCATGTGCCAAGCAAAGGCCTCTAGGAGAGCGAGGGTAGGCATTGTCATTGTGGAGCCTAAAGGAATTGCAGTTGATGGAGACATTGAGGAGGATGAGAGTGGGGAAGTTGTTGTAGAGGAGGAATATCTCACCATAATGGGTGTAGTAGGTGAGGTGGAGGCAAGGTGAACCGAGATGTCCACCACGGGCAAAGAGGAAGCAAGCAATGATTGAGATGCTGGTGGAGGAGTGATAGCAGTGGTAGCAATGGAGGCAACAAGAGTAGAGGTGGCAGGTGGAGACTTTGGTTGCTCTACCTCTTCCTCTTCTCCTTTGTGCAATGTATCCTCTTGAATTGTGGGCATCTCAGAGAATCCACCTAATTTCTTTGCTTTCTTTAAAGGCTCACCCTCTGAAGCCTTCCTTGAATATACCTTATGATTTGGTTGGAACTCTGATACTTCCTTTCTTTTCCTTGACCTGGTGGCTGGAGGAGATTTAGGAGTATCTTTAGTCGGGGCAGTAGCAGTCCCATTGTCTTTTTTTCTCTCAAGCTCATCTTCAAGCTCACCATATGTTAATGTAGCCCCTTGGATCTTTAGTTGAGTGATTTGTGCATCAATCCACTATCTTGTTCTGTGCTCCACTAGTTTTTTTAGAATGTTGAGGTCATTGACCTCTTCCTCGTCCCAGTCAATTAGGGGCAATGGCAGGCTAGCTACAACATCGAACCTTGGATCTATAACAGTGTTCTCATCCTCCACAATTTGGTTTGGGATTGGGAACAATTTGACTATCTTGATGAAGTAGGAAGTCATATGCATATAGTGTCTCATGCGTACCTCCTTTTCATCCCTACAATTGGCCCAAAAATCTTCAATGTTATGCAAGTGGGCATATTCTCTTCTGACCATCTTCTTTAACTTGCCATATGAATCCATTCTTGGTTAAGGAGTGTGGAGGCCTAGGTTGTATTCAATAATTTCCTTTTCAGAATACTCTACACATTGGGATGTAGGAAGAACATACATGCCCTGGCCGAAGGTGAGAGGATAGGGAATACCTAGCCTATTTTTGTCCTCTTAGGAGTGTATGTGCATGTTGTAATTGCCTGGAGACTTCCAACAAAATCAATTGGTCATTTGGATACAGGGGTAGCTTATATGGCCTCTCAAAGAATCCCTTGGTTCAGATGTAGGTGAATTTAGGAAACTAGATAAATAAGAATCCGAACTGGTGGATGAATGCATAGGAACTATGTGTGACTATCCTCTCGAAGTCTCCTCTGAGAAGTGATGTGCCCAATAAAGGCATCATTTACCCGACAGTAGTCCTTAAAATTTTGGTATTGGAGCTATGGATGTTTTTCATATAGTTATAGTTCTCTCCCTGGGTTGGGCTCTGTGCCAAAAATAGACCTCTGTATGGAAAGGGATCAACCAGAAGATAGACCAAGTAGGAGGTCATGCAAAATTGAGAGGTCTTCTTGACTGCTACAAACTACTCATGCAAGCAGTTGTTGATCATTCCTGCCCAATGGAACTTCATTTTCCCCCTGATGATTTCTTCTATAAAGTAGAACATCCAATATTGGAAGTATGCCGCAATTGGGATGCCCATGACTCTGCTTAGAAGGGTTACCAAATCATGGTAGTCCTCATGGAAATCACTCCTGAACAATTCTTGGGGTACCTTGTTCGCACTACCCCTCTTCTCTTTCAATTATTATTGATTAATCAACTTCCTACATCTAAGAGGGTCAGCCTTCTATGTAATTTTTGTGTATTCGTTCATTGTTTCCTCCATTGGATCAAAGGTGGGGATGTGGAAGGTTTTCCCTATGGACCTAGCGGATAGGTCGACCAATACCTTGCCATCATGGTCAACAATTCTTCTATTCTTCTCTTGATAGGATTCTCTGCAAACCATCACCAGCTCTGGAGCCATAAGAGTAGGCAGAAAACTAACTGCCTTAGCCAATCCACTTTTCCTAATTCTCTTTGCATTTTCCATAGTGGGGTTGGTAATGACCCTCTGTTTGAATTCATCAATGTGAACTTGTCCTAGGTTGGTATCTGTAGTAGTATCCCACATAGATGTGACTTTATAAGTGATTTCCACCCCATGGAACTGGAATTTCATCTGGTCCTTATCTTATTTTCCTCTCAGAACTTTAGTAGATTTCTTCCCCTTTTCTTTCTCTATGAACGCCCCCGATGGTCCTACAACTGATTTCATAAATCTTGCAGGCAAAGGCACAGTAAGCATATTCATGTATAAAACAAGGGGAGTGTTAGCAAAATCCTGCAAAATAGATGTTAGGTCAAGTAATCCATCCTTTAAAGATCATAATATCCATTACAAATCATCGTTTTCCTTTCATTTGGGAAAGATACAACAATGCGGGCCTAGGGATGCGGGTTTTCCTGGGCTGGCAGCCATTTCAGAGGAGGCGACAGATGAATGACACAAAGGGCATGACAACCCGGATGCAGCCACCTGCATCAATATTTCCGCACAATAATGGGGGCCACCAATGTGTTAGGTCGTTTGAACATGCAAGGTTATTATTCATGAGGTCTTGGAAATGCCAACTCAATCATTTGGCACGTGGGTCCAGAGGTTGTGGGAGCAGTGGTGTCTCAGCCATAAGGAGCTCCGTTGTTTGGAATGGCACTGGCAAGGTGGAATCCCACAATGCGAGACTCACAGTTAGGGAGGGCGACATCCTTCCATCTTCAAAGTTCAAGTTACTCAATATGATGCGAGCGAGGACCCACATGATGCTATTAGGTGGTAGCCGCTTGGAGACAACAAAGATGGGACACCGACGTGCAAGCAACGATCCGCACCATCAAGCCCGAAAAAGGCATTGACATGAACTATCTGTTTGCAGTTGGCTAGACGATGATAGAGGGGTCGGGTTCTGCACAACAGGTGGTAGGCTGGACTCGGCCATTTGAAACGACAAAAATGGAATGGCGGCCTGTAGGTGGCCACCCACAATAAATTGCTTGCCCAACTTAGTGATTTTAGTAAAGGCTAGGGGAAAAGTTGGCATTAGGGCCCGTAAAGTGGAAGGATGAAGGTCGTTGGTTGTTTGGAATGGCGGGCGTATGGCAACGGTTACTCGCAACGGAGGGTCTGCAAACAACAAACTTAGTTATTTTCGTTTTCAGGGCCCAAATGGTCGTAGATGATGCAGAGTATGCAAGGTGGACGATGGGACACCACAGTCATTTGAAATGGTGGATGCCTGGTGGCGGTCTGCAGTTGGAAGTCCATAAAGACCAGCTCGCAAAGGGTTCATACTTAGGCGTTTGGGCATGCAAGATGGTGAAAGAGACGAGGGGTCCGCAACTCGAGATGATAGAAGAGTTTCACCATTCAGGATAGTCATGGAAATGACGACAAAAAAGCGGTAGAAACCCACATCAAATGGCCCAAAAAAGGAGGCTTAGTGCTTTCATGGGTGACGGATAGGGGTCCTGCGAACCTGCGAGGCCGGCAGGATTTCCTCTTGACTTGGGATTTTAATTTGGTTTACTGATGACAGTGAGGAGGTGGTGTCCACCCGCATGAACAGGTTCACCAAGGGTGATGGCCGCAATTTAAATTTTGTCATTTAGAGAGCTAAGGTAATGACGACAAAGGACTTGCGGGCCACAAGGGCTTGATGGCCCTGGTCAAGAATAGTAGTCATGGTGTTAGGTTCTGCATGGCCCCAACGAGCTGATTTTTAAATAATTTTCAATTTCTAGAACATGGTTTTGCACAGAATTTTACGTTCTAACTAGTTTCAAGGTTTTCTCTTCAAGATTTTTAACAGCTTTACAAAACATAACAAAAAGCACATGACTGGGCGGTGGCGAAAAACCTACCTAGATACCCCACAAGAACTCGTGAAGAAACTGAAGGCAGCGATGTTCGAACGACAACAAGATCTCTTGGGCACAAAGGCGACGGAAGTAGGAGGAGCTCTGATAGGTTCAACAAGAATGTTAGTGAAATGCCTTGTCAAAATTTCTATTTATAGGATTTTGACCATTAAATGCTTGCATTAAACTCCAGTACAACAACTAGCATGGTTGGTGGACACGAATTTTGAAATGACTGGCGGCGAGCGGCACCCAGATGTTTTCCATTTGACAAGTCGACGAAAGAAACAACAATGGAGGTCATGGAACCTACAGGGCAATTCGACATGCTAACTCGACCACCACATAAATGGCAAAGGTAGGACAAAATTCCACCAAGGGCAACCCGCATGGGCAGACCCGCAATGGGAAAAGGTCGCTAGTTTTGAGGATTTGAGGAAACCTACCAAAGGTACTTCGCAAAGGTAGAAGACTTAAAAATCTCATGGGTGGTGAAACTTGGTCAACTCAAGATGACGACTTTAGGACTTATTGACCACTTAGGACTCATAATAGGGTGCACGCAAAATGAGGTGAAAGAAAAAATGACCCAGCGAAAGCAAAAGAGAGGGTCTCGTTCTGAACGGGGCGTGTGTGCTATAGGCACAACAGGTCCCATCTCAAATACAACAAGGGAACCCCCTACACATTGGTCAAGGGAAACCTTTCAATCAATTTCAAGGTCCTAATGTGCCATTTCCATCACAATACCAAATGGCACCATCATCATCTTTACCATTGGTCGCCCATGTCATGCAATATCAAATGCGACCTCAAACTTACATTCCTCCATCCCAATCCACCATTTTACAAGGAATGTTAAACCAAGGCAACCCCCAACCTCTTGTCATGAACCTACAACCCACTGAAACCATAAACACCCAAAACCCCATCATAGATGTCCCAACAACAAAATTATCCTACATTGCAAGCACACGCTAAAAAGCCTTACAACAACAAGCCCAACAACAAGCCCTAGTGGCCTAACAACAATAGAAATCCCAACAACAAGCCCTAGTGGCTCAACAACAACAAGCGAAACAAGCAACCCTAGTGGCCCAACAACAATAGTAAGCCCAACAATAGGCCCTAGTGGTCCAACAACAACAACAACAAACCCAACATCAAGCATTGCTATTCCATTAGTATGCCCAACAATAGCAAGTGCTTACACAACAAAAAAGACCAAGTTTATACTATATTAACCCTCAACAAAACATCGTCAATTCAAACATGTTAGGAGCATATACACCTCTACCACCATCACCTTCACAGTATCAAACTCCACCCTACACACCATACAACACCTCATCATATCAAAATCCCAATTACAATTCATTTGCCATCCCATAATACACGCCTTATGTTCCTCCATCAAACCCACAAGATAATATGGAATCACAACTTAAGGTGCTAACACAACAAATGCAGGCCATTTAAATGGGAAAAACAAAGAAACCCCATACACAAAAAAACTTGTGTCCATACGCATTTGATAGAAACATCACAATGATGCCTTTTCCTCCAGGTTTTGAGGTCACTAAATTTGATAAATACAAAGGAGGAGGAAATCTAGTGGATCACATTAAAGAATTCAACATCATGTGTATGGAGGTTGCCTACAATGATTCCTACTTGATGTGCCTCTTTCCACAAAGCTTGACAAGCCCAACCATTGATTGGTTTTCATAGTTTCCTCCAAGCATCAAAACCTTCCAAGAAATCATTGATGGATTCATAGATCACTTCTCCTTCAATCTTGACATGGATGTTAGCTTAGAGGAGTTATACACACTTAATAAAAACAAAGGAGAATCCTTCACTAATTTCTTGCAAAGGTGGAGACAAAGAGCTAGTAAGAGCAAGTGGCCCATTCCTGACAAACAACAAGTGGGGATTATCATATCAAATGTTGATCTATATTTATCCTTCCACTTAAAGATGCAATGTATCACGACTTATGATGAGCTTTTCCCTAGGGCCCTTAACATCGAGAGAGGCCTAATCTCATAGGGAACTACCCAAGCGTACAAAGACAACTGCCCATCTACCAGTTCAAATGACAAGCCCTGCATCTAGGCTAAGAACAAGAACGTGACAAATGATGGTGTTGTTGATGCTAGTGACAAATGATGGTGTTGTTAGTGCTCCTAGGAAAAACACAAATCAGCCAACCAACATCCAACCAATTATGAAACAAACCTAACCATCACCACAAAATAATTAGGTCAATAACACCAAAACTCAACAAAGACGAACTCCCAATAGGAATAACTACCCAAAACACAAATACACACTATTGGGGGAACCTATTGAAACTATCATGAAGAAATTGGTAGAGTCAAACTTGATAACGTTTCCCAATTTCCAAAACTACCAAGAACTATAGAATAAACCACCTTGGTTTAATGAAAATGGTCTTTGTGACTTTCACAAAATCAAAGGACAAAAAACATCAAACTACATGAAGCTCAAGAATACTATCCAAGATCTTATAAAAAATGGAGAAATATTTGTTGATGTACTAGCCGGTAAGCAGGACCTCTAGATATACAAGAATCCTATGTCTAATCACAATAAAGGGAATGACAATGGAAAAGGAAAGAATTGCAATAACATGCAACATGTCTATACCAATGTGGTCGCCTCTTGTGACAATTTCGTAACAGTCATTACCATCAAAGGACCTAGCGTGGAGTGTGGAATCACCACATGACGTGGCAAGGTTACCATCCAAGGAGCCTCATCTCAACCTAGGGCACAACCTACATTTCCAAAATCTAACCCTAGTAACTAAAATCTCCTAAATTAACTAAAGAAGACCCCCTCACAGATCTCTATTCTTGAACTATTGAGGCTATCCCCCGCACATAGGGAGATATTAGAAAATGCTTTATCCGCTTCTCCGTTCATGAGAATATTGATACAAAGCAGTTTGAAGCTATGGTAGGGAATATCACTACCCCTCATCTTCTCACCTTTTCAGAACAAGACCTACCAACGTAGCCATCTCAAAATCACGCCTTACATCTTGAGGTCATTATTCATAAGAATAAGGTTAAAAGAGTCTTAGTAGATGGAAGGGTTGGTCTAAACATTTGCACCCTTAAGTTGGTAAATAAATTGGGTTATTCATAGGAATCTATTGAGAAAATAAAGAGTACAACCATAAGGGAATATGATGATCAAGAAAGAGTGTCGCAAGGCATCATCGTACTACCTATCCAAGTGGGACCTGCCATTACTGAGACTACATGCCAAGTACTAGACCTTGATCTCCCCTACAACATCCTGCTTGGTTGACCATGGACTCATGCCATGCAAGAAGTAGCTTCCACATACCACTAGTGCATCAAGTTTCCTTTTGAGGATAAGGATGTTACTATCCATGGAGATCTTGAGCCTTTCCACTATTGCAAGAACCTTGAGGCTAAGTTCTACAAGATCCCACAAATACCCAAGAATGATGGAGACCCTACATCCCCATCCTCACTTGTTAACCAATCTACCCTTTCCTCTACCCAACAAACTAAAACACCCTTTGTGAAAAATATTCCAGAAATCAAGGTAGTTATCAAGGATGATGGTTGTGTAGATTATAAACTAAAGGACACTTTTGTGTTGGGTGAGTTACCTCTTTCTCCCAAATCTCATGGACAACCCATACCTATCGACAAAGTGAATGAAACATTAGAGCTTGCATCTGCCACCTTCACCAAATGGGGGGACTTGAACAAAGAAGATGTCAATGAGGAAGACATATCTAAATTTCTATATCAAGATGAATGAACCACGCCCATTCTTCCCATGGAAAATGATAATAAAGGTCTACAGCTAGTGAAGGGATGGGGATACAACAAGAATGAAAAGTTGGGGCAAAATGATAACGGTTTGTTTAAACCCATCATTCCTGAGAGATGCCCAAAGAATCTTGGATTAGGGTGTACTACTAGTAGGGTTCACATTCTTGGCCAAGGTATGTCTGGTAAGAAGGTTGAGGCTTCCTCTTGGTTATCAACGTCACGTGATCCTACCCTAGATGACTTCCCCCTCAACGTTGTAGACTTATTTGAATGTAGCTCTCTCTTTATGATATCCACAACATCTTTCACCTCAAATAACCAAACCACTGAATTAAGCCTAGTATACCCCTAACTCATTGACTGGGACCAATAAGGACCATCGATTCTAGATATATTCAAAAATGATGAAGCAATCTCATAATTCATGGGACTCTGCGACAACCTACCATGTGGGGATCACAAAGCAGGATTTGATATAGAGCTAGACACACAGGCGTACTATGGGGAGATGATTGAATCCTTCAGTTGCAAAATTGATGACATGAGAATAACATTTAGATATTTAAGTGAAAACCACATTATGGCACTTTCAAATCCTAAAATAGTAAAAATAAAGGACGTATCCGAGGGTGAAAACCTCTCTGAGGCACCCAAGGATGAGGGATTCAATCTCCCCCTTAGTGCAATACATCTAGAAAAATTAGCAGTGCTAGTAGAGAAGGCTACTCCAGTGAATGTAGGAACAAAAGAAGCACCCAAGACAACTTTCTATGTCAAATCCTTGTTGGATGAAGAACATAAAAACTTAGCAACATTCCTGAAAGAGAGAAGAGTAACCTTTGTATGGTCATACAAAGATATGCTTGGGATCGATCTAGAAGTGGTTGTGCATCATTTAGCAGTCTATCCTGAAGCTAAACCATTCAAACAAAAATCAAGAAAAATGCATCCTCAAATTACATTACCGGTTAAACTAGAGTTGCAAAATCTCCTTGACGTCAGATTTATCCAACCAGTTGATTATCCTAAGTGGGTTTTCAACCTGGTACCAGTATCCAAACCCACTGGGGGCATGAGAATATGCACAAATTTCAGGGATTTGAGCAAAGCATGTCCAAAGGACTATTTCTCTCTTCCCAACATCGACATCATTGTCGATTTAACAAAAAGACATGAAATTCTATCACTCATGAATGGATTTTTTGGCTATAACCAAATCATGATCGACAAGGAGGATCAACATAAAACTATATTCACTTGCCCATGGGGTACATATAGTTGGAACATGATGTCATTTGGGCTAAAGAACACAAGAGCAACCTATCAAAGGGTGATGACCATAATCTTTCTTCATATAATCCATGCAACACTTGTAGATTATGTGGATGATATTTTGGCCAAATCAAAGAAAAGGAATGAGCACATAGAATTCTTTAGGACCCATCTTTGATAGACTTGAAGAGTATAAGGTACGACTGAACCCGAAAAAGTGTGTCTTCGAGGTTACATCGGGGAAGCTTCTTGGATATATCATGTCAAAAATATGGATACATGTAGATCCAACAAAAGTGAAAGTAATCCTCGACATGGAACCACCACAAACATTAAAGCAGATGAGAGGGTTACAAGGAAGGTTGCAATCCATTAGAAGATTCATAGCACAATTATCAGACAAGATCCACCCTTTCTCGCATCTTCTCCATAAAGGAATAACTTATAAGTGGGACGAGAAATGCGATAAATCCTTCCAAAGCCATTGATCTTATACATTTTAGCAACATCAACAACACTAGGTGCTCTTCTAGCCCAACTTGATGAAACGACAAAGGAAAGAGCCATCTATTACATCAGAAGGACCTTGGTAGGCTATGAAATGAATTATTCATCCATTGAGAAGGCATGCTTAGTAGTGGTCTTTACATCACAAAATTTCAAACATTACATGCTTGCACACCAAATCAAGCTTATTTATAAGATCAACCCATTAAAATTTATGTTATCCAAAGCAACTCTTATTAGGCGAATGGCCAAATGGGTAATGATCTTGACTAAATTTGACATATAATATGTGGAGTGAAAGGCTATCAAAGGACAAGTTATTACAGACCAACTAGCCGAAGCACCCATTTATGCAGAGAATCCTTTGGTATCTAAGTTTCTTGATGAATCAGTGTTTCTCATCAATGCAGCAAATCAATGGAAATTGTACTTTGATGGATCATATACTCAACATGGATCAGGGGCGAGTATTCTCTTTATCACCCCTCAAGGCGACTATATTCCAAAGTCATATCAGTTGGCATTTCCATGTACCAATAATATTGTTGAGTATGAAGCCCTAATAATAGGTTTAAGGGTACCAGTCCAATGACAGATACAAGAGTTAAAAGTCTATGGGGACTCACATCTGATTTTCAACCAAGTCAATGATGATTACCAAACCAAGGATGATAAACTCACTCCTTATAAGAAGATGGTAGAAAGTCTTAAGGACTTATTCATTGATATAAGTTTTGAGTAGATACCACAATGAACAACCGAGCATCAGATGCCATGACGACAATTGGATCATTGTTAGACATGTCACACAATTTCCTTCAATGTGAATTCTTGGTAGAACAACTTCTCGTATTGGCTTTTGAAATTCTTGAATTTGAATTCGTGTGTGTAATTGTTGGTTCTGGTTACCCATGGTATCATGATATATTCAACTATCTTAGTAGAGGTACCCTCCCATATGATATCACCTCCAACCTTAAGAAAACCTTTGTTAAGAAGGAATACCAATTTTTCATCTTAGCTGATACCTTATACTATAGAAGCATCAAGAGGACATTACTACGATGTCTTAACCAAGAGGAAGCCTTGGCCGCCTTAACAAAAGTACATGAGGGAATTTGTGGTTCCCATTCTAGTGGAATATCCTTATCAAGGGAACTGTTGAGGATGGGGTACTATTGAACAACCATGGAAAGAGAATCTCATCGGTATGTGCAAAAGTGTGTCTAGTGCCAACACCATGGAGATCTTATCCATGCTCCAGCTTAGGAGTTACAACTGATGGTCGCACCTTGGCCTTTCTTGCAATGGGGGCTTGACCTCATAGGAAAGATTACCCCCACCTCATTGAATGGCCATAAATTCATCATCATGACTACTGAGTACTTTACCAAGTGGATCAAAGCCATTCCTATGACCTATATAATGGGGAAGAAAATCTCCAAGTTTATCCCAAATTACCTTATCTTTCATTATGGTGTTTCGCAAGCCCTTATCTTAGATAACAAAACACCCTTCAAAAATTAGGATGTAAGAGAGTTATTCCAGCAATTTAACATTCAACATCGGCTCTCTACCCTGTATTACCCTCAGGGCAACGGTCAAGTTGAGGCTACAAAAAAGACCATTATGAAAATCCTAAAGAAAACGGTCAATGAAGTTGGTTGTGACTAGTATCTGCAGTTAAATCTTGCCCTATGGGCTTATCAAACCAATATTCGCACATCTACAGGTGCAACCCCTTTCTCCTTGGTCTACGAATTAGAAGCCATCCTACCTATTGAGGTTGAGCTTCCTTCACTGCGAGTGTCACTACAGAATCTAATCACTGATGAAGAATATAGGGTGTCTTAGTTGAATGAGTTAGAATTCTTGGATGAGCATCGTCTTGATGCCTTAAATCATTTCCAAGCTTAACAAAATTGACTAAAATGTTCTTTTCAAGTAGGGGATCTTGTCCTAAAGCAGAATCAGAAAAATGTTCCAGATTAGGACAGTAAAGGAAAGTTTGAGCCTAATTGGGTGGGCTCGTTCTTTGTCACAACAAGCTATGGATCAGGAGTGTACCAACTATCAACGCTTGAAGGTGAACCCTTTTAGGAGCCAATCAACAGTCTACATCTCAAAAAAAATTATGCCTAGGCTAAAAGGGTGTAAATCTCAAAAAATCAAAAAATGATAAAAATGATAAAAATCCAAAAAAATAAGAAGGATTGAAAATAGTAAAGAAAAAAAATAGTCCTCTAGTGAAAACCACTTTGGTGGTGCTTTGGGCAAGTACCTTGGTGAAAACCTGGCAAACAAGTGCCTTGCATAAATAAAGAACCTCCATCTGTCTTTAGCTC
This sequence comes from Sequoia sempervirens, assembly GCA_007258455.2. Taxonomy (NCBI): domain Eukaryota; kingdom Viridiplantae; phylum Streptophyta; class Pinopsida; order Cupressales; family Cupressaceae; genus Sequoia; species Sequoia sempervirens. The sequence goes on along the minus strand of VDFB02000010.1, from coordinate 20,812,694 downwards.
TTTAGCTTATCATTTTTTCATTCATCCATTACATCATTCATCTCGTTTGTTCCATCACCCATCCGCATTCATATCATAGCTTGATATTGTAAAGTATTGTATTCCCCTTTAGTACTACCTAGAACATTCCTAAGGTTGGTTTGTCCTACCTATATCGAGGTAGTCTATCACATCATGCTGGGGGAAATTTGTTATGTGTCAGGTTGGGTTTTTGTAAATCTTAAGGTTATTCAAAATTTCTTTGAGAATCCCAAAAACATTCATAAAATATCATCAAAATTCAAAAACACTTGCAAAATCAAAATCCAAAAACATTCAAAAAATGTAAAGTCAAAATTCCAAAACATCCAAAACTCATCAAAAATCCCTTAACATGTCAAAACATCAAAAATCCAAAAACAAAACCATGTCAAACTATGTTGTCTCTGAGCTTGAGCGTAGGCAAGGCCATCATTGATGTGCCCCCAAGACACTTTAGGTTAGTAGTCCATCATTATAAATTGATAATCCATCAACTATTCATATCTCATCAACAATAAGTCAAGTCAGTCGAACTACGTGGTCTCTATGTGTATAACATAGGCAAGACTAATCTTTGATAAGCCCCTGGGCCCCTAGGATAGTCTTTTAGGTTAGGTTCTTGGTCGAAATATTAGAAAACCCCAAAAAATTTGAAAACTTAGAAAAATACAAAAACATTTGAAAATCAGAAAACCCTAAACAACCTCAAATAATCGGAAAACAAAACATCCACATAAACTTTCAAAAAGACCTAAACAGCATCAAAACATTTTCAAAATACCAAAAACATTGAAATATTTCAAAAAATCCAAAACCATCCATCTCATTTCACTTTCACCCACAACAAGCCTTCATCCATAATAAATTTTTCGTCATCTTCAACCTTTGTGTTGTGTGGTCTCACAACACGCCCCAAGATTGAAAAGAATTGGGGACCCAAGTGAAAAAATGTGTAACTCTTATGGCAGGAGCTAGCAAAATTGGAAGATCATCGTCCAAGTGAAAGAAAAATTCTTTGATAATAAATTATTTTGTATTGTAAGTGTTTTGTACATCGGATACCGAGTACCGAAAACACGAAGAAGGAAAAAAGCAATGTAAAGTTTGAGCGGAAGGTTCCGGTCCGATATGAAGGGTTCCAGTATAAAGCGTTTCGATATAGTGGAGTTCCGGTATAACCGAATACCGGGTTGTAATGTAGATTGAAAATGTGAAATTTTAAATTTGTCTAATGATCCTGGTGCTCTGGTATTTGTATGAGGATTCATGATATTCTTTTAAAAGGCGTGTTAATTATGATATTTTTGTACTAACATTGGAATAATGGTTTTATTTACATGAGATGTTATAAATGTTCTTTTAAAGGGATTTAATGTGTGGAATTTGTGATTAAAGGAGACACAGATTGTGATGCAAATTTCGGGTATGGATGGTCAAACAAATTGTATTTATGAACAAATATGATGGTATTTCTACGTTTGATGATGCACTTAAGAGGCTCATGCTAGAATGGAGTTTGTTGCAAAGATGTGTCAGTTACCAGAATACCGGGATGATAGAGTTCAAGCATGCAGTAATAAAGTGTATCTATTCTAGGAATGATTCATTCTTGGAATGTTCAAATCAAGGAACCTGAAATATAGGAGTTCAACTTCCACCTGATCACTTTGTTATCATGGGAAGCTCCTATATATTTTCATTTGAGCAGATTTGTTTGACTTCAAAAGGAATCCTGACAAAGATGAAAAAGTAGAACCCAAAGAGCTTCAATGAGTAATTGGATTTGACTTCCATTGACTTCAATTGCAATTCTCCTATTGGTCACAATATTCCACATGCCTTGATGAGATTGGTCCCTTGGATTTCCTCTCATGTATTTTTCTTATCCTATCTGAGCCTTGTGTTCTATAAAAGTCCAGAGGATCTTCATTTTTATTTTAAGTTTGAAATTTGTGGGTGTCTAAGGAGCATCAAAATTTTAAGTTTTGTTCTTTTTTCCTATTTTCTAAACCATTTCGGCATAAAAATTTGTATACACGTAGACATTAATTAATATCAGAGCTTATTAGATAGCTACCTATCTCAGTATCTTTTGTAGCCGGTTTTGTTAGTTCGACTAAACAAGACTATATGTTGCACCATTTAAGGGTGCATATAGAACCTACTCGGTGTCCAGAAATGAAACCCTTCTCTTTAAAAGCTTGCACTATTTTATATGTAGCTATGAAGCAATTTGGTGAAGTATAAAGCAGTTTGCTCTATTTTAATTAATTCTTTGGGGCATCCATGGAGAATAACTGGGAGAAACTTTTAATTTTTAGTATTTTTATACCTTTTTTTAGAATAGATGTTTAAATATTTGAAAATGTTCCAAAAATTTAAATGAATGGAAAGAATTTTGTTGAAAATCCTTTGTTTTCCATATGATTGTTGAATGCTTAATGCTAAATCTACTTAAGTGATAGCAAAGAATTTGTGATATTCATGAAATATTATGGAAAATATTTTGGTTTCATGATGTTTGAACTCATTGTTTCAATTTGGAATGTATATCTAAAATATTCAAAGAATAACCATAGTCCCTTTGAGATTAACAACAATATCACATCATTACCCGAGAGCGACCCTAGTGCAACCATGACCTGGTTATCAGAGACTTGGGGTTGAATGAAATCCTATCTTTGTCCTGTAATGCAGAATTTCCCCTTAGGTTGTCTTTGTTCTATATCTTTCAAGAAGGATAGTCTCTTTGCGGTCTTGTCTGTGAAGAATTTATTCACCCTGTTTTCTGCGAGTAAAATCGTCGTCAATAGGAATTGGCACTAGAAGGAGGGCCTTTGTTTAATATTTTAGATATCATTTCCTAAAATTTACAAAATTGTGTTTCAAAAACATTAGTTTTGAGTTTGGCAAAAAGCTTGTGAGTGAGAAAATTGAATGCAAGCTAGTTTTCATTATGGAAGTTGGAAAGCTTTGCAAAATCCTTAATTAGAAATTTCATTTCTTGAGTTTGTTTACTTTTGGAAGAGTCACTGAGTGTAGAATTCATGATACAACTGACCACGGTGAACTTGAGTGTGAAATTTTTTAACTAGGGTTTGTTTGGCCATAAATAGAGTGACTTTGTTAATAGAGGAAGTTTTAACTGCTAAAAGAAAAGGATCGTTAATGAGAAATTTTTTTTGCCATAGTGAAGTTGGAAATATTAAAAAATCAACCGATATACCAAAACAGTTGGAAAACTGTGATTATTATAAAGAAAATACTAACGCTTTGTAGGGAAATAGGCAAGAATGTCGAGATCTAGAGATATTTCATCACAAACGAGGAAACGACATTGATGAGTCATCATTTCCTGTATACGTGGAAAATGTGGATAACGAGATGGAGCGGGAAAATCAAGTGGAAAACACATGTATTGTGCTTCAAGTTGGAAATTCACCAACTATAAAAAGAAACTTTCCTGATTTCATACAAGATACAAAATATCAAGTTTTTACTTTTTCTCTTTCTGATAGTAATATAAGTAGTGATATATCTTGGTCTAGCAAAATGCAAAGTGAAAATAGAGCCGAAGATATGAAGACTTTCAGAAGAGAAGGAAGCAGAGAAATAAACGCAGTCATTCATTGAAATGGACCAGGGTTGGAAGAAGGTACAGTATGGCTGCATCAGATGAAATGTGTGCAATTGATCTCTAATGAGTTCATTTTCATACATTTGAGCCAAATTTTGGGTAAGTACACTTTTGAATTCATGGTGTTTAAACACAGAAAATTCAAGATAATCTATTGTTACAGTAGAATATTGAAAATTTTGATAAGAGAATTTAAAGACAAATCTATTGTAATTCGTACTAAAACTGTAGAAAAAATAGTTGTAGAAATTGAAATAAATTGCTTTATTAGAGTTAATCTTTTATTGTGTTAGAGTTAGGGTAGTTAGGGTTAGTTTGCTTTTTGTAGGGTTTTGTGCTTGTGTTGTTTTCTTTCCTCGTTTTTGTTTTTTCTTTTGTTCTTTTCTTTTGTCTGGCCTTTGCATTAGCAAATCCTACTTAAATTTATTTTATGCATGAGAGTGAATTCAAAATTTTTGTAAAATTGAAATGAGAAGGAGAAACAATAAAGCCATACATAGTAAAACACGCTTTAGAATGTACCAAAAGATATATATATATGTGTGTGTGTGTGTGTGTGTGTGTGTGTGTGTGTGTGTGATATATATATATACATGAGATATTGGAAAATCCTCGTTCAAAAAATAAAAAAGGAGTTAAAAGAAGAGTGAGCAAAGTTGCAGACAATAGTAACCATTCAGTCGATGTGGGACGCCTCTTTCATCAGGGCTAAATATCCTATGTAGGCGAGTTCCTAGTGAGTTTCAAAGTCTTGGATATGGAGATAAGTAAGAAAGGGCCGAAGTGGAACCACTTCCCTATGTTCCAGGAATTGAGGAATGTCATCCATGGAGGGAATTCCAATGGTCGAATGTGCGACAGCTAAAATGGTATCCAGATTCTCCAAGAATTCAGGTTTCACTATTAAGTTGGCAGTAGCGCGAACGTCTTCAATAGGTAGCCTAATGTCCAGAAGTGACGCTACAAAGTGAGAAGCAATGTCAAAGTAGAAATGAAAGTAGTGGTTGGATGCAACATATCTTTCCCCAAGGACTAGGCATAAATTTGGCACAGTGAAAATGGAAGTCCTAATGAAGAATACCTTTTCAAGCCTTTGTGGTGTGATACTTCCTAAGAAAACATTTTTTCTATGAGAAAAACCTAAGAAAATTGGAGTATCCATGGCTAAGAAGCAAATGCAAGGACACAAAGTAGATTTACAAAAACTAAAACAAAAGGAAAAGAAAAGAGAAGTGTGGAGAATTTGAGAAGAAATGCACGAATTTATAGAGAGTCATAAGGAAGTTGCGGTACATAGTTGCCTTGAGTAATTGTTTTTTTTGGAAACTGTAAGTGAGGTGGCAGTTGAACAATAATCTTCATAATTAAAGGTTAAATCAAATTAATTCTTTACACAATCTGGTGAAATTGCTTCAAATTTGAGCAGTACGAAGATTGTGAATCAAGCAAGTTGAAGATTTTGAAATTAATAGTGGTCATTTCAAATTGTTTAAAAAGAGTTGTACTAATTATGGAGGTGCCTATGTGTGCGGGATACATAGGAAAATGAAGTCAACAAGGCAATACACGTCATCACCCGAGTTAGTTGAAGAGATAGTACGTGCTGAGTAAGGCGTGCAAATTTAATATAGAATAATGTGATCGTGTTCCAAGGTAATCATGACATTTTTGATCCATTAATGAAGTGCAACACCATCAAGTCGAAATAGCTAGCAGAAATTTTAGTAGTTGCCATAAAATTTAATCGGAAGGGTGGTAACTAATGTTTCTAAATTTAGATTTAAATTTGGTAATTAAGTTGTCTATTGCTAAATTTTAATTTATGCATATTTTTTAACATATAGCGAGCTACAGTTAGTTGGTATTTTGCATAAATTAGTAAAATTTAGCTCGAAACACACACCTACAGGGAATCATTAAATGAGTTTTTGGGAAGTAGTGAATTGATGAAGGGATTTACATTGAATGAAAAATAAAAAAGTAACCTTTGCTACCACTGTAATTCCCAACCTAATAGCAGTGCTTCATTGCTTGCAAGTTGATAAATGAGTTGTCATTGAAATATCAAAAGTGAAAAATGAGCTATCATTGCTATATCTAAAAAAAATGAAAAAAAGATATAAACTCTTTAGGCTATCCAAATAACTCTACCGGGGCTATGGACACCTGACCGGTAGTAAAGCTATGTTTGGGGGAATTACAGAGATAACCTTGTCGGGGCTATGGACTCTTGACTGGCAGCAAGACTCTATCCATGGTTGGATTTGGAGGATTACAATATTATGTAGTTCAATGTTAATGAACTGATTCTTTTTATTAAGTTTCAAAAACTAGAATTAATCAAAGCACACACAAATGTTTCCAGCGGAGTTTTTTTTTTTTTTATGTCAAAATCTAGGTAAAGGTAGAAAGTTATTATTTTAAAATATGTATAAGTTTTAATTTACAAGTGGTGATTTAATTTTAAGTTTGGCTTAAATTTGGTTTTATTGGTTGCAAGTTGTTGTGTGGTCTCACAACATGCCCCAAGACTAAAAATACTTGGGGACCCAAGTGAAAAAATTTGTAACTCTTATGGCAGGAGCTAGCAAAATTGGAAGATCACTGAAAACATGAAGAAGGAAAAAGTAATGGAAAGTTCGAGCGGAAGGTTTTGGTCCAGTATGAAGCGTTTCGGTATAGTGGAGTTCCCGTATAATCGAGGTTCGGGAAAGTAAGTGGGTAAAGTTGAATACTGGGTACCGAGTACTAGGTTGTAATGTAGATTGAAAATGTGAAATTTTAAATTTGTCTAATGATCCCGGTGATCCAGTATTTGTATGAGGATTCATGATATGCTTTTAAAAGGCATGTTAATTATGAGATTTTTGTACTAACATTGGAATAATGGTTTTATTTACATGAGATGTTATAAATGCTTTTTTTAAGGAATTTAATGTGTGGAATTTGTGATTGCAGGAGACACAGATTGTGATGCAAAGTTTGGGTATGGATGGTCATGCAAATTGTATTTGTGAATAAATCTAATGGTATTTATAGGTTTGATGATGCACTTAAGAGGCTCATGCTAGAATGGAGTTCGTTGCAAATATGTGCTAGTTACTGAAATACTGGGATGTTGGAGTTCAAGTATGTAGTAATAAAGTGTATCTATTCAAGGAGTGATTCATTCCTAGAATGTTCAAATCGAGGAACTTGAAATATAGGGGTTTGACTTCCACCTGATCACTTCGTTATCACAAGAAGCTCCTATATATTTTTTCGTTTGAGCAAATTTTTTTGACTTCAAAAGGAATCCTAACAAAGATGAAAAAGTAGAACCCGAAGAGCTTCAATGAGTAATTGGAGTTGAATTCCATTGACTTCAATTGCAATTCTCCAATTGGTCACAATATTCAACGTGCCTTAACAAGATTGGTCCCTTGGATTTCCTCTCATGTATTTGTCTTATCCTGTCTGAGCCTTGTGTTCTATAAAAGGCCAGAGGATCTTCATTTTTATTTTAAGTTCAAAATTTGTGGATATCAGAGGAGCATAAAACTTTTAAGTTCTGTTCTTTTTTCCTATTTTCTGAACCATTCTGGCATAAAAATTTGTATGCACATAGACATTAATTAATATCAGAGCTTATTAGATAGCTACCTATCTCAATATCTTTTGTAGCTGGTTTTGTTAGTTTGATCGAACAAGACTGTATGCTACGCCGTTTAAGGGTGCATACAAAACCTACTCGGTGTCCAGAAATGAAACCCTTCTCTTTAAAAGCTTACACTATTTTATATGTAGCTGTGAAGCAATCTGGTGAAGTATAAAGTGATTTGATTTGTTTTAATTAATTCTTTGGGGCATCCATGGAGAATAACTGAGAGAAACTTTTAATTTTTAGTATTTGTATACTTTGTTTTAGAATAGATGTTTAAATATTTGAAAATGTTCCAAAAGTTTATGTGAATGGAAGGAATTTTGTTGAAAATCCTTTGTTTTCCATATGATTGTTGAATGCTTAATGCTAAATCTACTTAAGTGATAGCAAAGAATTTGTGATATTCATGAAATATTATGGCAAATCTTTTGGTTTCATGATGTTTGAACTCATTGTTTCAATTTGGAATGTATATCTAAAATATTTAAAGAATAACCATAGTCCCTTTGAGATTAAAAAAAATATCACATCATTACCCGAGAGCGACCCTAGTGCAACCATGACCTGGTTATCGAAGACTTGAGATTGAATGAAAGCCAATATTTTTCCTGTAATGCAAAATTTCCCCTTATGTTGTCTTTGTTCCATATCTTTTAAGAAGGATAGGCTCTTTGTTGTCTTGTCTGTGAAGAATTTATTCGCACTTTTTTCTGTGAGTAAAATCGTCCTCAACACTTTGGTAAAACAAATAGAAAATAAGTGTCGCAAGTCGTAAAGTGAGAACCTAAAGGTCAAAATCTAAAGTCTAGATCATAGGTAAATGAGTTAGTGGTGTTTGTATCAACAATCTATCACACAGTTAGTCTTAGTCAAAACATCTTATAAACATGTCCTAGGATGCATCTTTCCTACAATGGAAATCACCATAAAAAATAACCTTAGATTGTCATCTTCAACCTTTGGTAAAACAAATTGAAAACAAGTGTCACAAGTCATAAAGTGAGAACCTAAAGGTCAAAATCTAAAGTCTAGATCATAGGTAAATGAGTCAGTGGTATTTGTATGAACAATCTATCACACTTAGTCTTAGTCAAAACATCTGATAAACATGTCCTAGGATGCATATTTCCTACAATGAACATCAACATCAGAAATCGCCTTAGCTATGTTACATTGGCAAGAGGTATAGATAACATTAACTATTTTTTTTTCTTTTCTTATGATTTATCTTAATGACCCATTCCAAGGACCTCTCGATGATGTCTACATGATTTAGAGAGAAAGGAATGAGGCGTAGATCATTATCTTTTGTTTTTTGTGCTTGTGGGTATTCTTGTAAAATAATCTTAGCACATACTTGCTGAGTTGTGTGTAGGGAGGTCATTTGGAGTAGATTGTTGACTATTGTGTATGCTTTGGTCCAATGTATTCTAGACTTCTAAACTACATTCCAACGAGGTTTTTATATGTCAAGATGTGAACAAGGATTATCCTATCTATTTGTAGAGTCAAAGTCCATTACACTAGATACAATGCCATCCTGGTTTTCAATACCATGATGCATTGTGTCTATGTGTTATATCAAACATAAGGAATGACAGAAAGTCCCAATCCCAAATATGAGCAAAATCATTCATCTCATCATTGTAACCTAATAAATTCTCGATGCATCATGGACTTGTTGGATTTTTGAGTTAATCTCAAAATCAAGGGTAAATTCATATATCTTATCCTTATATCTTCTTTCCACGCTAACATGGTATTATGACAGTAAACCAAAAAATCATCAATGCATCCATCCTGCATCCACAAACCATTAGCACACATATATCTTGCATGAGAATATCATATCACCTGTATATCACAAAGAATGACATCATCATATGGTAAACATGGAAAAGAAAAGCATATCCATCTCATAGCATGTCATAGAAAGATACTAAAAAAGAAGATAACACATCCATTGCATTACATCAATATCATAACATCACATCACATATGAATTCATAACATAAACATTTGCATCCATCGCATCCATACATAATCAAAACACAAGCAATAAATAAAGCATCACATCGCATATCATAAATGCACCACATCATAAATCAGCATCGGGCCATCTCATATATATCAAAAATAATAACTGTCATGATACATATCTGAATCAATGTCTATAACTGTCACAAAAATACATATACAAGAGGCTATAAAAAATGAGACAATGAATGTATACATGTATAATCAGGCTATATATCAAAAGTATGTCTATAAAATGAGCATGGAGTCTATCCCTTGCTCTATCGATCATCATGTCTTTGGCTAGACTCACCTTATTGTCTAATTGAGGGTTGTCCATCTGAAGACCTCGGTGCTGCCCCACTCCTCTGGGAGTAATCTTGTTGCCACATCTCTCAGGGAACATCTCTATGATAATACATCCTGTAATAGGCGACCTTTGTCACTACCTCCCCATACAATTAAGTAGACACCACATGTCTCTATGTTGCAACCGTGACAGCCTCAAGCTATTGGCATCTCTCTATCTCTTGGGCTAGCTATAGGTCTAGCTGTTGTCACAGTTGAACGTCTCAATCTTGCTCTATAGTCATGGCATGTAGCTATTGTTACAGCTGGTACCTCTCAACAGTGAGAGCTTGTATCTGTACATCTCTCGAATCTGACCCCAATGGTTGTAGTGGTTGATATGGCTACTGGTGGGCTTGATGCCCTTGATCCTGCTGACCAGGATCCTGTCATACCTGGTCTCCATCCCGAAAAACCTATACCCTCTTCTACCCTCCCTGCTATCAGCCTCCATCCCTACCTCCACCCGACCTCTACCCCTTCCTCTTCCACAGGGGTATCTCGTCTCTGGGTTTGTCAATCAGGTAGGTGGTCTCAACCATGCATCATATTCTGAGGTGGTACTTACATCTGGAAATACTTGATCGTATTCCCATGGGTGGGAAACCAACTGTTTGAACTCATTGATCGTCACTGTCGGATCAATATGCTACCCCCACTCCACCTCTCTCTGAGATTTGACAAACACCATTGTATAATCCTGTGGAGGAACATCCTAGGTCTCCCCAAATTTTTGCGTTACACGGTCAGGTAGGTAGCACTCAATCATAATGTGCTCCTGACCCTAGAGGTATCAGGTTTTTCCAGTGAAAAAGAGTTGTTGCTGGTCATCATACCTTGCCAAAATTTGCAACCATGGTCTCCATCTAAAATCAGTCATATCATCTATGACCTACTGCCAATACAGAATACCTGTGGGCCCAGTGTGTTGCAAAGTCATGGACACTCTATACTGGTAAACAACGGGCTCATCCTCATGTACATCCCTTAGAACCACAATCGATCGCAAAATTGTTATATGCTCATAAGCCCAAAGGTGAAGGAGTATGATACTGGCCCCAATGCTCCTCCCCTGGCAGTAGATTTCCTGATGCATATCGTGATATAATGAGGCCAACATGACTGGACCCCATGCATACATAATGGTCCTGCGAATCTTACCATGCCACACCAGCCCCCAAACTGGACTGAAACCTCTGCCCCATCGGTCTGGGGAAATCACACTTGAAATCAGCTCAACCACAACCAATTTGAAAATGGGCACCCAACTATGGTATAGATCCAAGTCTATCTATGAACTCACCAAGATAATCTTATCTAAATGTAATAGGTCGCAACATGCATCCATCTCGGCCTTTGTGTTGTAAATGACATGCTCCCCATGAATGGGAAGTTGAAAGATCCGCCACACGTCCTCAAGTGTAACTGTGGCCTTGTTGGTTGGAAAATGGAATGAGGACGTCTCATTGTGCCACCTCTCAATCAACATTGTCATCATCACTAAATGGGTGTGAACCTCAGGCATGAAGGCAATGAACCCTAATCCAACTACTCCCAGGTGTTCCACCTCCAAATCACCAAAGCCACATACCGCTACCAAAAGTTCGTATCAATGCTCTCTAGACATCAGGGGCTAAATATCCTCCTGCACACAACGCCAATTTTCCTAAAAACTAGAAATTGGTCAAAATTTTAGTGTTTGAACCTAGAAAATCAACAACATCATTGTTTCTATGGCGCATCGTTGTAATCTTTTTGGGGGTGTGTTGCTATTTTAGTGATGCACATCGCTATACTCAATAGCATGTCAATATCTTGGTGTGTCGCTTTACCAAAAATGGTAGGCTTGTTGCTCTTTAACTCATGCCTCACCATATCTCAAGTGACGTCACTAAACTAAAAAACCAGACGTGTTGCTCAATCAAGCTAGCATCGCCCAACCCTCAGTGTGTCACCAAAATAAAAAATCCTAGTGTGTCGCTAAACATTAAGTGTGTCACTATAAAATAAATAGAGACGCTGACAAGCCCCTGATGCGTCACAATATAATGACACCCTCATTGACTTAATTTTGAAACCCTAATAAATGCACTAAAATGAAAAAATTAAGAAAAGTTTCAAGTCACATACTTGGGGTCCTACATCTACTCAACGCTAGTACTCTCGCACTATCGAAAAGGTGAATCGAAAGCACACGTTGCACCATCTCACCAAGCTGTCAGAGCTCCAATCGTAGGAAATGTCTATAGTGTGAATGCACAAATAAGTTGAAAGTACCCCTTTTGCCCATATTTATGCCAAATTTTAGGGGTTTTTTCCCTAATTTGAGAGAAAAGCTAGGTTTTTGGCCTATTTTATCAAGTTTTGAGCTATGCAGCCTATTTTGAGCCATTTTATACATTTTTTAGCTTGTTTTCACATCTCGAAATAGGTTTTTACCCCTAAATGAATGTTTCACCTTTGTTGAGAGATCAACCCAAAATTCAAAATTTCCACTTGATCTCTCGAGGGGGCAAGGAAGAAGCTTAATTCCTTTTGCTGGGGCAACAATAGGGCATCCAAAAAAACATTTTTTTTATCTAAGCAACAGTTTTTATTTGAAAAGAAACAGTCTTTGAACCAACATAACAAGTACCTTGATTCAAAGAGGGGAAAAATGTAGATGCCTAAAAATGTCCTAAATGATATACACACTTGAATCTGATATATTAACATCATTTTATCCTGAAATCCATCCTCTTTTCGCTTGCTTGATTAAATTAACCTAGTTATTTAATCAAATGCCTCATTTTCACCTATTAATCTATTTGACCTAATTAGGTTAATTCACGCCCTCTCACAAAATCGAGATGATGGTGACTGTCGAGGGTGTTCTCGGGCGAGCTAGGGCACTCGTGCCCTAGCTCTGGTTGCTTCTGATCTGTGTGCAGGGGGTTTTTTTGGCTTGTGGGTGGGTTCCTTTTTTATTTTTTTTGTGTTTTGACCTATTTGTTTGGTGTTTGAGCACTGTTTCTTCTAATTGGTGGTTGGTCTTGCGCTTGGTCAAGTTCCTTGGTTCCTGACTAGTGGTTTGTGGTTGTTTGTGGTGGCTAAGAGATGTGGGTGCATCTTTTGCTCGCTATTTCCTTGTGAGCTTTGTGTGGTGTGTCGTGGGCTTAGGGTTGTGTCACAGGCCTGGAGTGGGTGTCCAGTGATTCTAGCTAGGGTCTGCCTAGTTTGAAGGGCGATGGCAATGCATGCACCAATTGATATGGTTGCAAGGGATTCTACCATGGTGGGTGTGGATTTGGGGGTTTCAAACCTTGTATGATCTGGTATGGTATTACATGAAATGGAGCTTTTAAATTGCACAAGGTGAATGAATGTTTAGAAAGGGAACAAGATCAGCCGACTCTTGTGATCCATCTTGATTTGGTGGTTGAGGATCTTTCCTACTATACTATTCATGTTATGATATGCAAGTTTATGGGGATGAGGGTTTCTCTCCCATTTCTTGATATGTGGATTCAGAAGACATGGAACCCAAAAGGCAACTTTGACATTTTGATGGTTGAAAAAAAAAATATGATGGATTTTTCATGTATTTTTGATTGGAGTAGGGCGTTTGAAGGTGGACCATATTTTTATAACCAGGTAGGTCTTTTCATTAAACCATAGTATGCTAGTTTTCATTCGGTGGAGTTACCTTCTAGGGTCCTAGTTTGGGTTCGACTCCCTTGGCTGCCACTTGAATGCTGGAGAAATGATATTTTGCATTTGATTGCTCTGTTTCTTGGAAAACCTATTGGCCCTTCACAACAAACCTTGAATAAGAAGATTTTTTCTTATGCGAGGTTTTGTGTGGAAATTGATCTAAACCATTCGCTATCAGATTCAATAGACATGATTGTTGGTTCTTGCTCTGGGACCCAACCATTGGATTATGAGATGTTACCCTTTAGGTGCTGATTATATCATGAATATGGTCATCTTCAACGGAGATGTCCACGAGCTTCTAGTTCTTCTAGTGAAAAATTACCTCTCCCTTAGTCTAATCCGAAGGTGGATAAGGGTAAGACTCCTTTGCAAGGGGAGGTGGCCGATAAAGAAGGTTTTACGCAGGTTAAGGAGCGCAATCGTGGTCGAGGAAAAAAGAGATCCTTTAAGGATAGGAAGGAAGAGGAAACTTTCATTAGATTTGAGGCATTGGAAGACTTGGTCTCAGAGGAAAGGTTTAGTGTGGTCTTGCAAGCTATAGGGGGTTCTTTAGTGGAGATTGGGACTGGGGATCAACTTAATGTGGTTCCTAATTTAGTTTAGCTTGGTGAGCAAGGCTCCCAGATGGACACTGATTTGTCTCTTCCGACTCTTTCTCAGGGGATGATTGGTGAGGTGTTGGAGGCTCCTGGTAGCTCCCCTAGTGTTGGTAATGTCCCCTCTAAGGTATGAAGGGTTTCATATTTAGCTAGAAATAAATATTCTTCCCCGACACTGGGTTTGCAACAAAAAGTAATCCCCAAGAAAGGGGTTATTGAGAAATCATTAAAGGTTGGTAGAAAAAAGGATTGGGAAAAGGTCAAGTTAGCTGGTGAAACGATGGTTGAGTCAGGCTCAGTGAAGACTATTGATGCTCACTTCTCCCATCCACCTCGATGATTGTGCTTTATTGGAATGTGAGGGGTATGAATAACATCCCTAGATAAAAAGATATTCGGGATTTGATTCATGTTCACTCTCTAGATGTGATTTTTCTTCAGGAAACTAAGTTTTCGGTTAATATGTTGAGTGTGGCCTTGAAGATTTGGAGCCGTGGTTAGTGTCAATGTGTTGGGGCACTTGGTAGTTCAGGTGGGGTGTCATGCTTACGGGATCCTCATAAAGTTGTGCCAATTTGGTGGTTCTGTAGTAAAGGCTCGATTTCTTGTGTTGCTTCTCATCTTGAGTCTGGTGAGAGAGTTCTTTTTTTCTAACATTTATGCTCTAATTAATTTTCAAGGTAAGGTATTGTTGTGGAGGCATGTTCATTATGTAAGGTCTTTAGACCCTTATCTTCCTTGGATTGTGGCTGGAGATTTTAATGTTGTCTCTTCCTTGAAGGAGAAGAGAGGAGGTAGTGCTTGCTTGGAGCCATATTCAATGCTTCTGCAAGATAATATAGCTCTCTTGAGGCTAGTTGATGTCAAGCCTACTAATGGAATTTTTACTTAGAATAATAGGAGAAGCGGGGAGGTTGCTATTTCGGAAAGACTAGATGGGAGGTAGGTGGTTGACTAGCTCTAAGATTCTGGATTGGCAGGGTTCAGATCATTGGCCGATCAAGCTTTATGTTGTTTTACCCCGGAATGGCTTAAAGAATTCTTTTAAGTTCCAACTTATGTGGCTTAGAGGCAAGTCTCTTCATGATCTGCTTCTTGGGTGCTGGTGTCTTGGGAAGTCGACGTTTGGAACTGCTATGTACTCTTTCTCAAAGAGGTTCCAGTATGTGAAATATAGGTTGAAACAGTGGAATAGGCAACACTTTGGTAATGTATTTCATGTGAAGTAGAAGGCCCAATCTTATCTAGATCTGATTACTAGGAAAATTCGAGATTGGGGGCTAACAGAGGAGCTTGGTGCGAAGGAGAGTGTTACGATGAAGGAAGTGGAGGAATGGGAATTAAGAGAGGAATTTTTTTGGAAACAAAAGTCTCGAATTGAGTGGATCTAGGCGGGAGATAGGAACACTTCCTTCTTTCAGAAACTCTGTTAAGGATCGAAGGCAAGGTAATATGATTTCCTCTCTCCTGTCTTTGAATGGGGATAGTCTTTCCTCTTCAACTACTATTTTTGCAGAGTCTATTCATTTATTTTTTGCTTTGTTTTCAGAGGATTCCCTTCTTTTAAAAGAGGATGAAGCTAATATTTTGGAGAATATACCACCTTTGGTCACTAGGGAGATGAATGAAGCTTTAATTTCTCCTATTTCTTTGTCGAAGTTGGAGAATTTTGTGTTTTAGATGAAAAAAGGAAAAGCTCTAGGACCTGACGAATTTTCGGTGGAATTCTTTCAATAGTTTTGGGAAGTGATAAAGTTGGACCTATTGGACGTTGTTCGAGAATCCTACTTGAATTAAAAAATGCTGAAATCCATGAATGCTACATTTATTGATCTCATACCAAAGAAGGATGGGGCTAACTCTCTGGATCTGTTCAGGCCTATTGCTCTATGTAATGTGTTTTATAAGATAATTACAAAGTTGATTGCAAAACGGTTAAAACCTTGGTTAAGCAGGGTAATTTATGAGGACCAAGGGGGTTTTGTTGTGAGTAGAAAAATTATGGATGGGGTCATCATTGTTGTTGAGACCATTCATTCTATGGCTAATTCCAAGGAAAAATCTATGTTTATTAAGCTTGACATGGCTAAGGCGTATGACTACGTTAAGTGGTCCTTATTATTCAAGATCCCGTGAGCTTTTGGTTTTTCTAGTGATTGGATTGAGTGGGTCAGGAGTTGTGTCATCTTTTTCGGTGCTAACTAATGGAGAGCTATCTGAATTATTTGGTGCTTCTAGGGGACTAAGACTAGGGGACCCCCTGTCTCCTTATTCATATTATTGGTTGAGGGCTTGGGGAGGCTTATTAGATCCAGTGTAGAAAGTAGTTTGATCCAGGACTGGTGTTGGGGAAATGATATCCCCCCACAGTCTCATCTCCAGTTTGTGGATGATACTGCTTTGATGGGTCGGGTCAAGGTGGAGGATGCTATTAGATGGCATAGCACTTTGGACAGTTATTTAGCTATGTCTGGTCAGTGTATCAATGAGGGGAAATCATTTATTTATTTTTTCAATACTCCTAAGGCTATTCAAAGGAGAATTGTTGGTATTCTTCATTTTTAGATTGGCACTCTCCCTTTTGTCTATCTTGGCATTTTGCTTACTATCTGGGCACTTCCTAAATTGTTTTGGCAGGGGATTATTGATAAGTTCAGAAATTTATTCAATCATTGGAATTGCAGGTGGCTCTGTTTTGCAGGAAGAGTGACTCTTTTAAAGTCAGTGATTCAAGCTCTTCCCCTATACAGATGTTTTGTTCTTTTAGTGCCTTCTAGCTTTATCAAGGATTTTGAGAACTTATCTCGGCAGTTCCTTTGGTCTGAAAATCTTCTTCATAGTAAGTAGAGTTTGGTGAAGTGTGATGTTGTGTGTAGGATGAAGCAAGAAGGTGGGATCGATTTACGTTGAGCAGATTTGAATGGACAGGCTTTAGCTACCAAATTGTACTAATGGTGGTGTTCGCAACAACATCAAGTGTGGGCTAGAGTTCTTACCTCAAAGTATCTGGGAGCTGTTGAGGGATTTGATGTTGTCTACTTTAGTTTAGAAGGGAAAGGCTCTTGATTTGGGGTACCCTCAAAAGGGGGGCTAAGCTGGTCAAGCAGGGGTTGTTTTGGATTTGTAATGGTGGGCGAGATGCCATCTTCTAGTATAATTCTTGGGATGGGCATCCACCCATTTTGTCTTTGTTTCCCTATCTACATAATCTATGCCAACACTTTATTGATGTTGGTTGGTGTTGTATTGCAGATTTTAAAACTCGCCTGAATATGGGTAGACCATTTTGTGTAGGTGGAAGGATCCACACGAGTGGCCTCTTGGAGGTTCAGATGAGGACCGCCAAGAGTTGGCGGGGATTTTAGCTAGGTGTGTTTGTAACTCTCTCCCTAGGCGTGATAAGCTAACTTTGGGACTGGATTTGAAAGGTAAATACTCTTTTCTTTTGGCTATCAAGTGTTGGATAAGCAAGTGTATGGGAGCTTTGAGGTTTCGTGGTGGAAAAAGGTTTGGAATAAGTTTTCCTGGCCTAAGTGTAATTTTTCCTCCTGGTTAGTGGTGTGGAGGAGGTGTCTCACTTGGGAGAATCTTTGAAAGCGGTATTTCAGGGTCCTTCCAGGTGTGTTATGTGTGTTGGGCAGGAGAAGTGTATTCCACACTTATTCTTTCAGTGTTCCTTTGCAAAAGCTATCTGGAATTCTTGGTGGAATCTTTGGTGTTTTCCATATAGTAATGTCTCTTCCTTGGAAGACTTCTGGAGGAGCTAGGGTTCTCCTCCTGTAAAGACATCGTTTCTTCTCACAACTTGGACTATTGGCCCCAGTTTGATAATTTGGCATATTTGGCTAGAGTGCAATTATAGAATTGTCCTAGACAAGAAGTTGCTAGATGACCAACTGTGGTTGAGAATTATGGGGGTCTTACAAGAAACATTAACTGCTAAGTGTGACTTATTTGTGCCCATTGATCTTGGTTATCATGGGGTGGTTAATGTTATGGGTCTTTCTGTGGAAGATAGGAGAAACTGGAGGGATAATCATCAGGGGCGGGGGCTAGAGAGGGTTTTTCATATTGGTCATTGGTGTCCTCCTACTTTGGGGGAGTTGAAAATTAATATTGATGGGTCATCTAGAGGTAATCCTGGGCCTGCTAGGGTTGGAGGTATTGGCAGAGATAGTTCGAGAGTGGTGGTTTTCTTCTTTTCTATTTACAGAGGTCAATAGACAAATAATCTCATGGAGGCTATTGCTATTCTCTTGGCGATAGAGCGCGCTTGGGCCCTCGGTTGGAGGCAGATTATTTGCAAGTCTAATTCCTAGATTGTCATTAATATGCTAAACAAGGGGCATGTTGAGGATGTGAATTGGCAGCTGATGATGGTTGTTAAACAAATTGTTTCTCTGAGCACTGCCTTGGATTCTATTACTTTCTATCATGTTCCTAGGGAGTGGAATAAGGTGGTTGATGGGTTGGCGAAGTGGGCTTCTGAGCGGATGGGGACCTAGAGTGTGGATAATTGGGACAACCTTCCTGGTGATTTGGCTCTTACTCTTGAAGATTGGGTTATGAAGGATATGAGGTGATTTTTGGGTGTGACTTAATTCTTTTCTTTGCTTGTGCCCTTGTTGGGTTTGCTTCTCTTTGATTGTATTGCTTTTCTGATTCAATAAAGTTTTTACCCCTTCTTAGAAAAAATAAAAATTCACCCCCTCTCACACTAACATTTCACCCTGTTTAATTAAATAATAAAAATTATTTAATTTAACCCCAATGCCATCTTATTTGATTAAATAGCCCTAAACTATTTAATTAAATATCATATTGCGTCCCCCTTTTCATTAAATCAATTATTTAATGAATATCATATTATTTCTCATATTGCACATTCAAATTTATTTTTAATTAACTAAATTGCTAATTATCCTCACCCTCCCCCTTGCAAGGGAATATTCCTCATTTACACATTCTTTTAAAAGAGAATATTCCTATGAAATATCCTCTTTTGTGCATTCATTCCACCAAAATATCTCTTAACCTCTTCCTAATTCTTAGGAAGTGTGTTTGTCGAAAGCTAATTTGGACCAATGATTAAATTAGTTGATCCTTGTCAACTTTCAACTTTGACCGTGGATTGGAATCCTCAATCCATTTTTCATCCTCCTTTCATTGTTGACCATTGATTGATCTTTTCAATATGAGCCCTTGTTTTTTCATTTGATCTCCTATAAATAGATCACTATTTGGAGAGAAATGGATCCACCTTTTTAGAGTAAAGTTATGCTGCTAAAATTCATACTCAATTACACCCATATTTCATACTTGATAGCATTTTAGATTAAAGCTTCATCCATTTACCTTAAGCATCGCATCCATTTTAGTATAATTTGAATAAATGGCTTATATCTTTGAATTTTGTTTACATTTAGCATAGATTGCATCCATTTTATCTATCATCTTAGCATTACCAACTCATCTTTATCATATTAATCTAGTTTCATATCATGTTTCACACACATCTCACCTATTGCATCAGTTTTCTTGAATAAAATTGACTGAAACAAGATCATATTATCCCAGGGATTGGGAAAGGGTCGCCATTCAATTTCAATGTGACACCACTCCCCCAATAAGATAAAATTTGAGGTCTTAGAATAGGGTTTTGTTATGCTTTCATGTTTATATCATGTTAGTTTAATGGCTTCCTAGTTTTCATGAATTCCGAATATCTTATTGGGATCATTGCTTAGGGAGTTAAATAGGATTTGAATTCATTTGGATATGGCTTATTTAGTTCACACTATGACATTGGTCACAGGTATCTCCAAGGATAGTAAATCAGGAATTTTGGTGGATAAAGGTTTTATTTTGATTGGTCGTTAGGTGGAGTGGTATGATTTCATGTTGGATATAGGAAAATGTGTCCTTATACCACTTAGCGAGTCAATACCAGCATCACATATGAGTTCGGATTCTGAGATATCAAATGCTGGTATAAGCAACAGTTTCACTAGGAATTTGCATCTAGGAACGTTCTCAAGTATGTCAAGGAGTGAACCGTTAACAACCATAGCATTAGTTGCTTTATTGTTAACCCTTGGGATTTGTTTAAAGATTACAACTGAAAAGTATTCCTTGAAACTATCCACCATTCTCTTGTAGGGCATGAGCTTGTCATCTTTAGTCTGGTATTCGCCATTGACCTGGCTTATGACCAACTGGGAGTGACCGTAGACTTGTAATTCCTTAATTTTTCATTCCATAATAATTTTCAACCCAGTGATCAATGCTTCGTACTTGGATATATTGTTTGTATAGGGAAAGGAAATCCTATATGATTTTGGTATACTTTCTCCTTGTGGTGTGAGAAATAGGATACCAGCCCTTGATCTATGTTGAGTATGGGATTCATCAAAGTACATAGCCCAATGAGTTGATTGAGTTATTAGTAGGATGCTCTTGTTTGGAAATTCTACTATGAGTGGTTGATGATCTTCAATAGGTGCTTTTGCTAACTGATCTGCTATCACCTATCCCTTGATGGCTTTCCTGTCAACATATTCTATGTTGAATTCGCTAAGTATCATGACCCACTTAGCGATTCTTCCTGTAAGAGTTGCTTTTTCCAAGAGATATTTAAGGGGTCTATCTTAGATATCAACTTGATTTATCTATTTAACATGTAATGCCTAAGATTTTGTGCTATGAAGAAAACTAATAGACATGCTCATTCAATGGGCATATAATTCAACTCATAGCCAACTAGGATACGACTAATGTAGTAAACTGCTTGTTCTTTGTTTTGTTTAGCAATTTGTGCCAATAGGGATCCCAAAGCTGCTATAGTTGTAGATACTGTTAGAACCAAAATTTTCATAAAAAATTCTAAGTATTTTATCATTTAAAATCCAAAATTCCCACTCTTATTTTCATAATAAATCACATTATCGCCTTTTAAGGTCATTTTTACCCTTTACCGCGTTACCGCTATCACATTAGCCACCCCTCATAACACCCATATCATACCTCCCTACCGTAGATCATCCCCAAACAACTCACAGTATGACGGTAAGAATAGTCACTACTATATATCGCAACCTTCACACTATACCGCTATACCTCGAGGGGTCAAGACATAGCCTGCAGTAGAGCAGTACGTTGAAGATAGGTACTAAGGAGACATCACGGTACCACAGGGGAGCAAAAAGTGACACAAGGTAGTGTGATAACCAAGCCATTGGATCATTTAAAACACACCAATCACATCAATCAACATCAAAATATAAAATTGAGCTCAATACAAAGATTTGAATTGTGCGAATTAATGAGTCAGGAGTAAATGCATCTTGGTGTTAAAATACATGAAATAAGTTGAGATTTTTCACTCATAATAGCTGAAACCAAGTTGCAGACATGCTCAAATTGCGAGAGTGAAGGGAATTGTTCGAAGCAAGTTTTATTCTCGAGTAAGCTTTGCTCATCATCTTCTGTGAATTTCATAAAATGGCACCAAAGAAGACTGAAGTAGGAGTTAAAAGGGATGAAACCAAAACCAGTAAACCATCATTGCAATCGCTGTTACTTTCCTTGTTGCCTGGTTCAGTAGAAAAAGGACCTAAAAAAGTTTTCAAAGACTTAGCTCAAGGCTGTAGGGACCCCATTATACCTCAGTTGGGTTGGAACCTTTATTGGTACTTCTATTAGAAGAGGAATGACAAGGTTCCGACATCAAACCCATGGACCCTAGATTTGGCTAAATTGATTGTCCCTTATGTTTTCATTGATATTAAGCTAATTAAAGACCTTGTACATAGCTACCATGCCCCAACGAAAACTATTAGGCTTCCAAATGGTGGGTGCTTAGTTGATGTCACAAGAGATGCCATTATAAAGTGTTTCAACCTGAATAAACAAGTTGTAACAGAGGTGAATTTAGTGAAAATGGAGCAGGAGTATAAGAGGTTGAGAAGAACATATCAAAGTGATGAGATCCCCCTAAACATGAAGAGGGGTGATGATAACAGAAAACTCCTCATCCCTTACTCTAAAATGGAACCTTTCCAAGCTTCATAATTTCAAGTTTATTTCAAGAACACCTATCATGCATTGTGTCAAGTCTTGGGGATAGATGCAGAGGAGCATGTGCCAATAGGATTTATGACAAGGGCCATGATAATTCAACATTTTGAGTTGAATGTAGAGTTTTATTTTACATTTATAATTGAGGAACAAATACATGAGGGCTTGCTGCAAGTTAGGGAAGCTAAGGCCCCTATTACTTTCAGGAAATATTCTTTATTTTTTCACTTAATCCTGTATCAAAATGAAGTGAAGTGGACTAAAAGAATGAAATTGTGTACACAAGATAGTGGAGTAAGACTCCCTATGCAAAATTGGTGTTACACCTGGGATAGTAGATGTAAAGAGTGTGATTTTGTAGTATTTTGAGATGATTTTGTTGTTAGACTAATAGCTTCCCTTGGTTACCCAACACCAAGATTGCCCAAATCATTGATGAAAGTGATGAGGCCTGTACAGTATAGGCTAGATCATAGCTTTACCCATAATTATGCTGACTAGTTTTGTATGCCTCAATACACAATTATCAGAGTATATGGATGTGACCAAACACCACATATTTTGCCTAATTTTGTACCTACAAGGGTATGTTTTCTGGAGTTTATGTGGCAGATGCTTTGGATGGAGCATGATTTGATGAGAAATCAAAGGAAAGGTACATTTTTTCCTGATTTGACTGTATTTGAAGAGTTGGCCATTGGGTCTGATATGCTAGAAGAATTGCAGAGGTTCATGAGGGTTAACTATCCCCTCAAATTTGGAAAAGAGAGAGTGTGTGACCCAAAGGGTCATATCAACATGATTAGAAGAACCTTATTGACAAAGAGGGCCATCTCACATGAGTTTGAGCCTGAGGAGGATGTTATAAGAAATCAGGTGTATTTTGTTGATGTAATGTAGACAAAAAAAGGTGGATAACAATGATGAAGTGGGAGAATCAAAAGAAGGAGAAGGATAGAAGTTTCAAAGGGTTTTTTGCAAGTGGACCTAACCTTTTGAAAAGGATGCAGATGATCCTTGATAAATTTGATGAATTATACAAAATGGCCCAAGATGAGGGGTTGATTCCACTCCCCACACCTCACCAACCACCACATGAAGCATCCACATCACATACACCACCCCCATCACCTACACATCCATCCCCTCCATCTCCTACTCATAAACCACAGGCTAAAAGATAGAAGATTGAGCCATTGGTTGATATGACTCAAGTGATGATGAAGAACAAGAAGTAGTCCTAGCTCTGACTGAAATAAAGGAGGTAGTAGAACAATAGAGAAGTCAAAAGCCTCATGATCCCAAGGCCAGGCTTTAAAAGGAAGGAGTTGATGAAATTCAAAGAGATGAGAGGGCAGTGGCCTCTCTAAGGTTCACAGAAGATGATAATTTTATCCATACCAATGAATTTAAGGACTGTTGGATTAAAATGAAGATGAAACAATTTGATGAAAGGTTGAAAATCAAACTTATTAGAGCTGATGAGTCAAAGCAAACTGAGATCCAATCTCAGACATTTGCAGAGTTAAATGTTGATAGCATTAATGTCACCCCCAGGAAGCGAGAGAGATGGTATCGAAAAGTGATATGCTAATTATACCAGGGATGGAGATGTCTAAAATGTTTCTTCTAGATCATATCAGAGCATAGGATGACCCCATGTTGGTAGCAGAATTTGATTCAGAAGAAGGTGTCTTAGGAACAGGGTATAACCCTGCTATCCAAACACTTGCTCTATGGACGAAACTAAAAAATACAAGGAATCCTCGACTCTTGGATGTAGTGTAGGAAATGAGGAGGTCAATTATGGTCAAAACAATGAGAGACACAACTCCTACAGAAGCTGCCACTATGACTATGCATTTTGCAATGTTCACCAAGGATGTAGTAGAAAATATGGAGAAGAAGATTAATGAATATGAGAAGAGATTGAAATTATCAAATGATGAGGTGAACAAGTTATTTATTGAAAATGTAAAGTTAAAACAACAGTTGCAGCAGGCCACCATAGTGAGAGGAGATGAATTAATTGTCTATCATCCACATGTCCAGGCAGAGGATCCACATATACAACAAATGAGAGATGAAATTGATAAGCTGAAGAATCATAACATGGAGGATGTCAAGCATCATATCATAGAGACTATAAAGAGGATATTAGAGCATAGAGTTGGGATATTAAAGGAGAAGATAAATGGGGTACATAAAAACTTCAACAATCTGATTAAAGCTTTGGAACAGATAAACACTAACTCCCCCATCCTTGAGGAGCTCCAAAAGAGATGGCAACCCACCTTTCACATACTGACTACTTTATGCAAAGCTACACATAGGGATCCAGAGGCTCCATCAAGGCTTAAACTTACACAAGAGATGGTGACAGGTGTGATCGATGAGTATAAGTATTTGGTGGATATAAGGAAGAAAGTGGAAAGTAGGAAGAGTACATTTGACTCCATCAAATACCTCTTCAGTCCATCAATCCTCAAAGGTGACAACTAGTTGAAAGGTATAAATGAATGGAGAGAAGAATTTGATCAGATGATTCCTAAATTCTTGACACATATACAGGAGGATGGGGAGATCAATCTCAACAAGTTTCATACTTTGCTTGATGGGATAATCATGCTGGACAATGGATATACAAAGTTTGTAGTGGATGTTAGAAACCTCCTAGATAACAGATGGAAGAGTCATCTTACAAATTTCACAACTGCATAAGAATTCAAATGGCAAAGCGACTTGACAATTAATAAGTGGCAGGAAAAATATTTGGGCTCTAAAGAAGATTGATCATGTACATCATGAAGAGGAAGTATCATATGGTAAAAGCTTTGAATAGGTCTTAGGTGACCATGGGTTTTTACTCAGAGATTAACGGATTTATACACATATGATTAAGTTTCTTTAGTTATGTTTAATTTCAAAATTATGTTTTGTTATCAAAAGACATGTCCTTTGGTTTGAAGCTTGTTGCCTCTCATATATATAAGAGAGACTAGGACCGAAAGAAATTAGGAGAGAGACGAGAAAGAAATAGGAAAATAGGGATAGATAGATAACAAAAGACTGTCATAATGCTTACATTTCAAAATACCATGAGGCATGTATAAAATTTTGAAGAATTCAATGAAAGAGATATGATTTTGTGGCATAATCTTGGTATCAACTATTTGTTGGAGTTATTCAATTATCTAGTTGTCTCCATTTTAATACTTCTTTATTATTTAAATTGGTATATCAAGTATATATTCAGTTTATCAATGCACATTTTTTGTACTTGTGTGATATGATTAATTGGTTTCCCCTAAGGAATTAAAATCCTTCTAGTCAATCACAGTAATCTAGAAGTGTTATTTGGATTAATAAGAAGAGCCATATAATTAGGATTGTCAATCTATTTCCAATTTGGTGTTATCTGTGTTCTTGCATAATTTATTCAATTGGTTCTTTCAAGTAAAGATTAAATCCTTTTGATAAATTATAAGTAACCTGGTTGTGTCAGTTGGATCCATAAGTAGAGTTTGTTAATCACTTGCCTGCATGTTTATACAAGTTATAAACCAATATTAGTGTGCCAAATAGTTAGAGTTACTACCAAATACAAGCAACTTATCTTAGACTTTCATTTGACTCCATCTACCCAACAAGGCACTGGTCTTATCCATTTCGTCTTTTAGTTTTATCAAACTTATTTCAAACCTCACATCTATTAACTGAAAATATTAAATTTCACCTTGATATTGCTTATATAATTTATACCAAATTAGGATTACATCTCTCCACTCCCAATTGCCATTGTGGATAGATTTCTTAAGTAGGAAACACACAGTTTAAGTCCGCTTCATTTACATAGGTACACCCACCTAGGTCTAGCAGAGCCTGAAGAGAAGGTTCAAGTGCACCATTTGGCCTTGTTCGTTAGCCTAAAACATATCAAGAACTTGGGAACCTCTTGTGGTTTTTAACTAGCATTTTTGAGAACTAACAGATACATATAAAATCATTGCTTTATCCTCAATTGGAGGCATAGATATTAGGGGAGAGATAAAATAGACCTTTACTTATTGAAAAGCTTGATCGCACCTTCTGTCCCATTTGTTACATCTTTATGGAGGAGGTGTGTAAATGGATGATGCTTATTCACTAGTTGTACAATAAACCTTCTGATAGACTAAAGCTTTCCTTGTAGACTGCGCAACTATTTCAATGTTCTTGGGGGATGCATTTCCAGGATAGCCTTGACCTTAGCGGGATCCACCTCAATACCTCTTCTAGATACAACGTAGCCCAATAGTTTCCTAGATGTTATGTCAAACACACATTTCTTTGGATTTAGACGCAAGTTATACTCCTTTAGTCTATCAAATATCCTAGCTAAGTTAGCTAGGTGTTCATGTCTTGTGACTAATTTAGCCAAAAAATCATCTACATAATCCTCCATGGTGATGTGCAACATATCATTGAATATGATAGTCATTGCTCTTTGATATGTGGCTCCTGCATTCTTCAAGCCAAATGGCATGACGTTCCAACAAAAAGTTCCCAAAGCACAAGTAAAAGCCATTTTGTGTTGATCCTCAGGGGCTATATTTATCTGATTGTACCCAAAAAAGTCGTCCATTAGTGAAAGCATTTCATGACCAGCAATTAGATCCACTATTATGTCAATGTTGGGAAGGGGGAAGTCATCCTTAGGGCATGCCTTGTTAATATCTCTAAAGTTTGTATAGAGCTATATGCCCCCAATGGGTTTTGACATTAGTACGAGGTTGGATACCCACTCAAGATAGTCTATAGGTCTGATGAATCCCATGTCCAGTAGTTTCTGAAGCTCCACCATGACTAACAGTGCTATTTACGGGTGCATCTTGTGAAGCTTTTGCTTTACTGGTTTTGATGCAATGGATACCTTTAGATGGTGTACCACTAAAGCTAGATCCAACCCAGGCATATTTTCATATGTCCAGGTGAAGTTGATCTTATGTTCTTTGATGAATGCTGAGAATTTGACCTTTTCCTCATGATCTAAGGAAGTTGCATGATATGTTACTTTAGGTGCCTTTGTTGTTCCAACATTGACAGGTTCATAACCTTCAACCAAGGCTGCTAATTGTTCTTGATATTTTATGATGGGGAGATTGAATCCCCCATCTTTGGGTGCCTTAGAGAGGTTTTCACCCTCAAATACGTCCATTATTTTTTTCTTTTTCATGATCCAATAGAGCCACATTATGGTTTTCCCTAAGGGATCTCATATTAATTTTTAGATTTTTAATTTTAATTTTGCGACTGGAGGATGCAATATCCCCTACAAATTATGCTCCTTGTTCTAGTTCTATGAAAAATTTGGCCTCGTGATCTCCTTATGGTAAATCATGTTGAATTCCCATGAACTCAATAATAGCTTTATTTTTTTAGAATAGGTCCACAATAGGTGTGTGATGTTGTTGATCCCGATCGATCAATTGTGGGTGAAGTAAGGGTAGGTTATCATTGCTATTGAAAAAGATTATGGAGGATGTGGTAAGGGTAAGGATAGCAAAGCTATTATGTTCCCAAATAGTATCTAGTTCATAGTCACTATAGGCATAAGATTCCCATTCGTTGGAATCTATTTCACTATGGTAGTTATTCGATATCTCAATATCGGTAGAAGGAGCTATTTTCTGACAAGAGGTAGTTTCAATGTTTGGGGTAACCACGTATATCGAGCCATAACCTAGTCCCGTGTTCTTCTTATGTTGTTCTATTATGGTGGGTTCTCTTATACCTTATTTGTGTAGACCAAGGCCACCTTTTCCAATGTATCCCATAGTTCTTGCCATCCGATAACCTTTATTGTTACGGTCCACAAGAAAGGAATGTAGTTGATTTTGTTCCTCCTATTCTTCTTTATATAGCCATGATGAGAGGTCCTCTTTGAATACCATTTCATCCTCCATGTCTCTCCCTTTGGTCAAATAGTAGGTTTGACTTCATACTTAATAGTTTAAATATTCTTTATTTCCTTTGGTCTCCCATAGGATTTTGGTGACTGGGGAAGCTCCCCAATGTAGAAGTAATATTTAAAATGGTATTATCCATATCCCTTGTCGAGCACCTCAATCTTGAGGTTGGATTTTTGGAGGATCGATTGGTGTAGATGGAGTTGAGGATGAAGCAAGTGATGCAGGATTGACATATGAAAATGAGTGGGAGGATATGTCATTACTAGGTATTTGAAGGAGTATTTTTTACTTCTCCTCCAAGTTTGTGCAGTAATGGAAGGGTTTGGGATCGGCATATACTATAGCTTCCTTATCATTGTAAGGAAATTTAAGCATTAATAAAAGGTTGAATGGACCGCTTGCATTGCATGGATCCATGGACATCCCAAGAGAAGGTTATATGGAAACTCAAGATCCAATACTTCACAAGTTATTTCTGCTATTGTTGGCCCTACTTGAATTGGAAGTTTTATTGTGCCCTCAAAGTTTCTTTCCATGTCATTAGAGTCCCTTATGGTGATACTTTTGTTCTTTTCGATCACGTCATCAGAATATCCCAACTACTTTACCATTTTTAAGGTACATATGTCTAAGCCTACACCTCCATCTATTAGGACTCTCTTGACCTTGTGTTTATGGACACAAACCTTGAGATACAAAGCTTGATTGTGGAAGGAACTTTAGGGAAGGTCTTTTCATAAAATATCAAGTGATGGTACCACCCATAGCTTGAAATTGATCAATGTTAAGATCATTAGGCACTGAAGATTTAATGAAAGATTTCTGTAGGATCTCTTTATGTGTTGGTGATAACTTTAAAAGCTCAAGGATAGAGATTAATGATGGAGTTTTCTTCAATTGGTCAACAATGTTGTAGTCACTGGAAGGATTGATGGTGACTTTGGTTGGAAGTGGGGTTCCTTGGATTGTGACTTTTCCTCTTCATGTAGTGGCATTACATCCAGGGCTTTTACCTAGTATGGTTACAACATTGATATATCAATAAACTTGATAGATGGTTCCTACAACTTCATGATAGGTGAAGTTATATTTTTGGTAATATTGTCCCTTACCTTTGTCATTTCCCCTAGAATGATCGGGGATTGGATCCTTGTATATTCCCATGTCTCTATTATCGGAGGGCCCAAGATGATGTTCAATTTTGACCTCTTCTTTTTCTATCAAGTCTTGTACGATGCTTTTAAGTCTCATGCAATTATTTGTTGTGTGACCCTTGATCTTGTGGAATTCACATCAATCATTCTCATTATACCAATGGGGTTTAAAGTTTGGTTTTTCATAAGTTGTTTTGTCAAGATTAGGAAGCTTGATAATGTTCTTTTGGACGAGTTTATGCATAACTACCTCAAGAGTTTCTCCCAATGGAGTGAATTTTCACCTAATTTGATTATTTTTTCTTGGTGGCCCTCTTTGAATATCTTGACCTTGATTTGTTTGTAGGTTATTATGTTGGTTTTTTTTAGGATATGTAAGCTGGTTGTTTTGAGTGTTTTTCGGAGGATAGTTTGTTTGAGTTGCCTGGACATTATTTTGTGGATTTTTAGGAGGTTATACATTTCACACAAATTTGGCATCGACCACTCCATCGTTTGTAACATTTTTTTTCTTCACCTATATGTTAGGTTTGTCATTAGAACTAGAACCTTGGTCTTTGTTGTTATATAGTTTAATGAATCCCCTTTCTATGAGAGCTCTTTCGATGAGTAAACCGTTTTCAATGGTTTCTTCAAAACTATTGGGGCACAACATGGTGATTTGGTAGCTAATGTCTGCTTGTATGTTAGAGACAAATATTTCTACGAGCTGTTTCTCAGGAATGAGCCATTTACATTTGCTAGATTTAGGTCTCTATCTTTGTAGGTGAGAAGAAAAAGGATTCCCCTTGGCTTTGTTTAATTTTGTATAGGCCAGGGACCGTTATGTCCTGCTCTATATTTTAGGAGAAATGACTGACAAATTTGTCTGACAACTCATCAAAGGTTTTGATACCGGGTGGTAGATGAGAGAACCACTCGATAGCAGCACTGCCGAGACTTCATGGGAAAAGCCTCATTAAATAGGTGTCATTGTTTTGTACATCCATGTAAGCTATTGAGAATTCTTGCACGTGTTCTATTGGATCTCCTCTTCCCCTGTATTTGTCAAATTTTGGTATTTCAAAGTTCTTAGGGAAAGGTATCATGGATATGGAATGATCAAAGGGATATGGGCATATGTCTTGTAGAGCGTAGCTCTTCTTTGGTTTTCCAATTTGAATGTCTGATATCCTTTGGTTTAGATTTTGAATATGTAAGGTTACATCATCACTTGGTGCATTTGTTTGATAAGGAGAGATGCTATAACCTTGTTGCCTCGCAACATTGTGTGTGTTATATTATACCCAATTTGTATATATGAGGGCCCTTGGGCCATGTTATGAGTGTAGAATGATGGATGGGGTCCTTGAGGACCGATGTGGGTGTGTTGTGGATTGAGGGTATGATGTTGTTGTTGAGGTATGTTGTGTTGTTGTTGAGGTGTGTTGTGTTGTTATCGAGGTATGTTGTGTTGTGGAGGATTGGGTACTTGATTTTGAAGGTCCGTGTTTTACTAAGGTTCAACATACGTTTGATGTTGGGTATTGACATTTGGTGGTGTTGAAACATATGTTTGATGTTGAGTATTCTGGGTAGACAATGATCCATATTGATATTGTGTGTTAGGATCATAGTATTGTTGATGCATGTATTGAGTTTGATTTTGAACATTTCCTTGGTACATGCTCTGATCTTGTGGTGGTTGTTGATATATGTGTTGTCCTTGAGGTGGGTTGTTAGCATGTAGTTGTGGTTCCAAATGGTTGTTACCTTGTTGGTTCACTACATGTTGTAGTTGTCTTTAAAGAAGATTTCCCATGCTTTGCATATTAATACTAGGACCTTGTTGTTGGGTGTTCCAAGATGTCTCATATATGTTGGGTCCCATTGTATTAGTGTCAACATTATGTGGTGGCATATTTTGACTTGTCAAGAGATTTGGATTTTCTCGAGTATGTTGAGCCACAGCTTGTTCAATTTGTGATGGATGTTTATACAATGGATTCTCCACATTTTGGGGAAAAGATTGATCATTGATATGTGCTTTTGAGAATGATGGTGGTATCTTGGGATCTACCGTTATTTTGGGTATTTGTCTTACCACTGATTGGTCTCCCAAATGAATGAGATTGAGATACTTAAGAATTTCAACATTAAAGTCTATAGGTAGCTTGGCACCACTTTGTGCTAGTTTGAGGAAATATGTTTTTGGATCCTTCCCAATCATTTTGTCCATTATTTTTTGCATTTTTGGATCTTGGGAGTGCTCTAAAAGTACTTCATTAGTCATTTCCTCATCATTATCATACTCCTCTATGATCATATCTACAAGATTAGGAGGTTGACTTAGTTGCATAGCAAACTTTTCTTGATTTTTAAGGCGTATGTTAACATCACTAGGTGGTTGATTTGGTTGAGCTTTAAACGTTGGCTGTTATTTGGGAATTGAGTATGTCCGAAGATTGTAACCCCATGGTTGAGATTCCTCATTGGTGGTATTGGTTGTTGGTATACTAGAGCTACTTTTGTTCTACCTTCCATTTTATTTTTATGTTGCAATCTTGTTGTAGTCATAAACGAACTCAAAAGACCTTGGTAAGTTTGAGATAGCAACTTATGGAAATGGGATGACATTTTGCTTTGAGATTTTGTTTGATAAAATGACGTACAAAGGGGATGTGTGTATACCTTTTGGACATAGGTTGTTAGTTGTTTGTTATGGATTGATGTTGAGATAGTTGGACGATCAAGTTTGATGTTGGATTGTAAGATTTTTATACTCAACCCTATAATGAGGAGATTAGTTGATCTTGGGTGTTGTTTGATAAATGACGCTATGATGTTGGATGTTCAAACCCTAGGATAAGAGTATGAGTGGATGTTTGATGTTTTGATTTGATGCTAGTTTAGAACACAAAATTTCACAAGACTCAAATCCATGTTTTTGCTATGTCTTAGAGGATATGGTGATTTCTTTACTTGAACTAGATATGAGGTTGCAAGTAAAGGTTGTTGTAAAACAATAGCAAGATGATGGTTTGATTTCTTGTGTTCAATATGTGTCCAAGACTAGGTTGATGTTTGGTTGTTGATGGTGATGTTTATAGGATATGGTGCAAGTTTTATTTAAATTACGTTGTGTCCAAAAGATGGTAGCTATGAACTCTATGTAAACCAATTTTGAAGGGTACGATAGTGATATTGGATTGTGTAAGTACAGGTCTAATGATTGAAAATGTTGTTTGACAGTTGAATACAATTTTAGTTTAGTGTTTTGAAATTAGTTGTTTGACAAATTTTGAGGTAAGCCTATAAGTAGGATGATAGCGGCTTCTATCCAAGATGATAGTGGTAATAATTTAGGACAATAGTGGTTCTATTTGAGGACAATTATGACAAAGCCTACAGAAGTGACTTTGTTTTGAAAATGATTATCATGCAACTAGTGATAGCAATAATAGTCAAATGAACAACAATGAGAAATTATTAGGTTCGCAACGGTAATGTTTTGGAATGATAGCGGTAAAATTTTGAGACAACAATGACAAAATTGCATAGTAGTGACTCGATTTCAACAGTTTTCATTTTTTTGATGGTAGTTCTGTTTGATAAGTTTGCAAGTTTTGATATCTGTTTGGTGTGATGTCTGAGATAATGTTTTAGAGATACATCAAGTGATAAAATATGATAAAATACAAAAAAAGTGTATGAATTTATCGTAATGTTTTGAATGTTGATAGGCCAAAATCAGTCCAATTTACACTAGTAATAACACATCAAAAACATTTCAAGAACTTTTATCCCTAAGGTCAAAGCCAATGGTAACACTTTCAAGCCCACAACTTGGAATCTCCTTCAAATCAAGGGTAGGGACATCCAAAGGGGTGTATACACTTTTATCTTTATGAGAGTGGATAGATAAGGGCCTCCTAGCTAGAAGGATAACCCAAATCACCCTTTCCTCGAAAAGCTACAAGTAGCTTATGTGAAGTCGAGGATTTTTGTCTCATCCCAAGGGAGTTCATATGGTGAGTAAAAAATTCATGGTGCAGTATGCATCCCTTGCACTGAAAATGTCGCCAATACACGATCAATCAATAAGGTGGGTAACTACAATAAGGTGTTTAGTCATTGCTCGAGGACTTGACGCCTTGCAAATGTATAGTAAGCCACTTAAGGATTTAACCAATCATACTAGGGGTGCTATATACCACTTGAGTACCTCCCCTTTTTGAATGACATTGTTGGAAAGGTACTTGTCAGTTAAATCTTGGCTTTGGCTTTAACTTATTTATATAGCGGTTTGAGGGAAAACCCACTTTGGGTCGCCGTTGAGTTCTCCTCTTGGGTTGTACCTCATAGAAAAGGCCCAATCTAAAAGGGAATGATGTAAAAAAAATCAAAGAGCCCAAAGTGTTTCTCATCACCTAGGATAATCAAAAGACATAGGGGGAGAGGATACACACTTGGCTTGCCAATCACGGTAGACACAGTGGACAATTTATTGCAATTTGATTTTAAGCCCAAATGAGGTGTTATAGATAACAATTCGTGTTTTACAACACCAACTTCAAATATTTGAGACTTCAAAAATTCATACAAAATGCCATAAACCAATTTGTTGTCATTGCAATGAGATTTTAAGCCCAAATGAAATGTTCAATTTTAGACACCAAAATGAAGTGTGAAGATTGTAAGTAAATTTTAATGTACCAAATCAAAGTGTTCAAGTTGTATTGTTCAATTTTAGTGCACCAAGGAAAAATGAATTCATTTTAAAGCACCAAATCAAAGCTTTCAAGTTGTATTGTTCAATTTTAGTGCACCAAGATGAAATGTGAAGATTGTAGGTAAATTTTAATTCACCAAATCAAAGCGTTCAAGTTGTATTGTTCAATTTTAGTGCACCAAAGCAAAGTGAATTCATTTTAAAGCACCAAAATGTAAATGTTTAAAGACTTAAAAACATCCATACAAACTCTTGAAAAAAATGATCTTTGTAAAAGGTTCTACAAGCAAATGAGTTAGTATTTTAAGCTTTTAAGAGTCTTGGGTCGTTTGTCAATCCTAAAAGAAAACAATTAGTTGTTCAACAAAAATATGCCATGACCCTACAAGAGTTACACCAACAATGTCAAACAATCTCACAAAACACAACAAACAATAAGTAGTTAGGGTTAGATGCACTATGAATCCAAGAAAGTTTGCAAAACTGACACAAACCCAAAAAACAATACAACAATGGCCCTGTTACTTGCAATAGCGATTTTGTACCTAGTACGACTATGGCTCTTTCAGATGATAGCAATGGGAAAATAGTATAATAGTGGTTCTATTCAGGACAATAGCAGCTCTAGAATTATAGTCCAAATACACACAATCTGAAACCTACAAAATAGAAAGGGCAACAACAGTCTTTCTCGACAATAGCAGCCAGATTTAGGTCGAAAGCGACCAAATTTAGGATGTCTGCAGAAAAAAAAATAACGATGATCACGTTCAAATTTTAAGATAATAACATCCCTATTAGCAAAAGCAATTCCTACAAAGATGTCAGTGACCTAAAACTTGCAACTACTCACAAAATTTAACAAAAACATTAGAGTTAAGGACCTAGGTCCCACCGGGCATGCTAGAATGTGTAAGGGGAATATGGATCAATAGATTTAGTAATAGTGAATGAATTCAAATCAATTTAAAACAAGATAACAAGACCCACTTACCCATGAAATCTAATTGTAAAGCTTAAGAATCCAAACAAGCAAGGTTAACATAAATGAATGAAACACATAATGAATTCAAAAAACTACAATCATACCATCCCATGCTTGAGTGTATTTGTGTTGAAGATGGATGTTGGATTGCTTGGTTCAACATGAAGCCTCTGTGATTAAAAAAGCTTGATAACGATGATGATCTAGAATGTAAGTATATGTTTGCTCAATTTGCTTCAATATTGAATCTGACATGACCTTTCTACAAATTCTCCAAATTTTTTATGAGAAGGATGATGGTATTTATGAATTTTAGATGAACGATCAGGATTCAAAAATGAAAGATCAGTATTAACGACTGAGAACCGTTGAGAGGAAATAGATTGATCAGTTAACTCATCTAATTGATCTATTTAATGGATTTAATTGTATAATCAGTGGGATTGGATTGAATGATTAGTGGGATTGGAGAGATTAGATTGAGTGTTTAGTGGGATTAGAGTAATTGGTGACATTTGGGAAATTAGATTGAGAAATCAGTGGTCATGATTTATTCAATCAAAAAATATGAGGATGATTTAATTAATTTAATAATTAATTAATGTTTGAGAGGAACGTGCAAGATGTGTTTGACTTTAATAAATAAAAGTTTATGTATTAATTGACCACATTGGGTGATTTTGGGGAAATTGATTAATTGATTTAATTATTCAAATTTAGGGAAGGGGAAGTAGTTTAATTAAATAATTAATGATAACTATTTAATTAACTTGGATGAATAAGGTATGTTAGTGACACAATTAAATAATTTGTGTTTATTTAATTAATCAGGAGGGATAAGGTCAAATTAGGTGATGACATGGTGAATTAATTAAACAATTTGAGATTACCAAATTAGTAGAGGAAAATAGGGCTAATGATGCAAATGATGTTAAAAAGGGGATTAATGATGTTAATGAAGCGAAATGCAATAGTGATAATGAAAGTGATGCCAATAATGGAAAAATGCCATTCAAGATGTGTGATATGCATTAAGACATTTTTACATGTCTACATAAATAAATAGAAAGATTAAAAAGTTTTGAAATTGTGGTAGTCTAGAATGAAAATAGAGGAGTAATAAAGGAAGATATTTACAACAAGAGACAATTTTAAGATCTAAGACACAACAAGGCTTAGAGGGCCTTGCCTGCTTCGTATATTTTGGTTTGAACAAATGGGATTTTTTTTTTGATAATCTTTAGGGATTATTTGGATAATTAATTTTTAAGAGAGTATTTGAGAGACATACCCTTGAAGTTTCCTACCTCACTAGTAGTTCATAGTGCTTAATTTAGTGAGGTTGTATCTAGAAAGTTGTAGAAGGATTATGATACATTGCTGCAAGATGTTATAAGGTTGAATGAGGAACTTGGAGAGGAGATACAAGGGAAGGAGGCTGAGGAAATAGACAAAGACATAAAGGCAAAGGAAAAATAGTGGTAGGGGATTCAAGCACACAATAGTGACTGGTATAACAATTTTTCGATCCCTCCACTGGTGTCATCACCATCTAACCTCATTTAAAAGACCCCACCTATAACCTAGCTTTCACTTTATTTTCATGCAACTATATAAATTTAGTGCTTTCTATTAAATTGTATAAAAATATTTATTTGTAATTAATTAAAATATAAGAATAGTTAAATAAAAATTACTTCTCTCTTATACTTATTTTTC
The DNA here is from genome assembly GCA_007258455.2 of Sequoia sempervirens. NCBI lineage: Eukaryota > Viridiplantae > Streptophyta > Pinopsida > Cupressales > Cupressaceae > Sequoia > Sequoia sempervirens. Next base: position 20,776,138 of record VDFB02000010.1, on the reverse strand, counting down.
TCACAAGTATAATTCTTATTAGAATACTTAAATGAATTAATATAATCATTCACGCTTTTCCATGTCTTTTTGGTATGATATAAACAACTCTCTTTCTATATCATTACTCATATTTTACTCACCTTTTCTTTGTCCTTGACTATCTTACCCATGATGATTTATGTACATGAAAGATGATGGTTCTTGTTTAGGATTTATTTTAATAAAATTCATCTAGTTTTGTAAATTCTTCTCCCTACTTCCCATTCTAGAGAATAATTTCTTGTAGACTTTCTATTATTTTCTCTTCCACTAACACATTCCTCTACATTTTATAGATAGTTTTAACCTTTATCTTAAAAAAGACGACATTATATTTGATAATCTCATGCATTATTAAATTTTGAATTTTCCTAATCGATCTATTTATTTTTCACCCATCTCATAATTCTCCCTTTGAAATATCAATTGATCCTTCTCCTATACATATATTCTACCTAACACATCTTCATTACACAAAATTGTATTTATCCTTCATACTTCTCCAATATGTACTTCTCTACAACACTATGTATATTCTCTTGATAAATTTGTACTCTCATATGCTCGTTTGTGCTAACCCACTTGATGAGGGAATTTTTTTTCTCTATTGTTTATTATCTTACTCATTTTCTTCCTTGATAGTTGTCACATGATATAGTCTTCATTAACCTGCTCAAAATTCTTCACACTCAAACACCATGAACTTTTTTGCCTCCGTTTTTTTTGTGCCCCTTTAATATGAGCACTCTCTTCTCTTCTCACTTCAAAGTTATCAAAAATGAGTGGCACTCTCCCTATCTCATGTTATTATTCGTAAAATATCTAATTTTGTCCCTCCCTTCAGGAAAAAAAATCTCTCATGTTGATTAGGGGCATATCCTACTTGTATTACCCTCCTTATCTTTAATTATTTTCTATACATTGACATCATTTATCTTCCTCTTCTCACCTTAACTTGATTGACTCTCAAATCTCATTAGTCAATTTAAGAGGGGCATACTTATGAAATATTTATATGATATTGTCATGCTATTGTCACATGGTTTGACGTGGCCTCTTATAACATTAAGATAGAAACTACATATAGTTGGGTGTGACACCCTCATTATCATAATATTACATAATTTTCATTATATTTTAATTGATTTGTTGGACATGGTAACCTTATAAGCATACCTATTTTATCTTAATATTCTTATTTTTGGCCTATCCTAGCTTAATTATTCGGTAGAAACAATACAACCAAACATCTACCAAGTTGATTCCACTCTACATCATCCTCTTAGGCTCATATGAAATTTCTTATGTATATTTCTCTCTTGGTGTTCCTTCAAGAATAGTATAGTTTGTTTGTATAATTATACTCATTATAGAAAAGAATAATAGTGCATGTGTTTGATTTTTGATAGTTTTTTCTTTATCCCCATTTAATATGATTCTACTACTTTTTTATGACACATTTTTCCTTAAACTAAAATAGTAACTTTGTTTCTTGCCTTGGATGTTTTACAAAAAAGGAGCATATTGAAATGAAGGAGAAGATGAAGAAGGATGGGATCAAAGTAATGACATGCATATATATGTACCCTTTTTCATTTGTATCCTTTATAAATACACTGATTATTATATTTTTGTAGATTTATTTTACTTTAGGATGATATATCACTTAGTTGAGCTAGTTCACTATAGAGGGAGCAAAATGTAAGGTTATAAATTTCCTACTTTGTGAGCTCCACCTTACTTTCTTACACTCATTTTTGTGTTCACTCCTATAGTGTCATTATAGGGCCACTTGCCTTGATTCTTAGCCTTAACTTGGTCTTTGGATTGATTCTTAGTGACCACTAGGATTTTTTTTTTGGTCGGTAACAGAGTGAATTTTATTAATAATAAAATAAATATTACAATGCTATTGTCATTACAAAATCAATTAAAATCCTTTCCAAACCCCATAAATGCCTTAAAAAACACCACTAAATCTACCTACAAAATGTACTGTAAACAACTCCAAAAAATACAAGCAAAGCTTCACTACAATTGACAATCATGCTTAAAACGAACAACCCCTAAATAACCTATTAACAGGTCAACAGTTTGGAGCATTATTTGGTCTCCCTTTAGTCTGTTACAAGACCATTTCAAAAGCTTTCTTCTTATCCTTCTTTGCTTTCTTCCCCTTGATTGTTTGCCAGCCTTCCTCCACCCTTGCTACCTCCTTCTTCCAGTTTGATGAATTGGCACAAGGGCTCTTCCAAACATTATTCCTATTGCTAAATGCTTGTTGATTCTAATCATCAGGCTTTCATTTCCCAACATCTTTCTCTTGTGGCCTCACCACACCTTTTTTCTCCCGACATTTTGGTGTTGCAACCCCATTCTTGAAGTTCACCTCCATCTCATTACCATTAAAATCAACATTTTCATCAATCCCAGCCGAACTCCCTTCCTGTGTTGAGACAACACTAGTATGTTGCTGAGCCTCACTTCTAACTTGGTTCATTAGCATCTTTCCTTCCTGATTCAGAGCTCCAGATTCCCTTCCCTCCTCTTCACTCTCCTTCAATTGTGGGCTCGCTTTCTTCTCCTCTTGTTTCTCTACTGTATAATGCCGAGGAGCCACATCCTTCCACCAAGAAGCAGGTTTCTTTAATCTAATTTTGGAACATTCAACAACCAAATGCCCTGTTTGATAATAGATTCTACACCTAAAGGGAACCTCTTCATAATCCACGGGCTGTACCCAACATCCTTTCTTAGTTTTTATCTGAATCTTCTCCGGAGGCACCTTGGACACATCCATTTCTACCAAAATGCGAGCATAAGTCGAGTGCAGAAGATTTGAGGATTGCTCATCCATCATTAAAAAGTTTCCTAAAGAGTTCCCTACAACCTCTAAACAAGAATCAAACCAAAAATGTAAAGGAAGGTTAGGAAGTCTCACCCAAAGAGGAGCCCTCTCAAAAACTTCAGTTGTTGGATTAAAGGTTGGGTGCCATGGTTTTAACATCAATGTATTCTTTTTTTCCCAATCCCAGTGATAATCACAGAGAATCCTGCTCCTATCCTGTTCCTTTTCAAAAACAACAATAAAAAAGCCTTTTTCCATGGGATAAATTTGAACATACCCTTCCAGAATAGGCTTCCACTGATTTGAAATCCACTGATGGAGATCAGTCAGTCTTGGCCAAAAACCCCTGAATCTCCTAATCAGACCCAACCCAGAAAAAAATTCTTTCGTTAAAAATCACCTCTTGCTCCAACTCGTCATCTAGTTCCACTGTGATAGTATTCGTTATGGGTTGGAGAACAGAGTCCTTTCTTCCATCGTCTGTGGACCTTCTAGTTGGGTGCTTCCCTGTCTGAGCTTGCCCTGATTTTGTCCCCCCAACCTCAGGCATCTTTAGCCTCTTCCCATTTCCTTCACCACCTGAAACAACACCACCTTGATGACCCTATTTCTGGCTGCCCTATAAAGACATGCCTCTGTTGCCTGAAGCGGAGCCAAACCCGCGTACCACTAGGATTATTTTATTAACATTAATCTATTCTAAAAATATAAATTAAACTCAAAATGTGACAAAAATATGTCAAAACACTAGGGCCCTAGACAAATATCATCTAGATGCTAATATCTAAGATTACTCCATTTAACTCTAGTTTTTTATTCCTAAATTATGTAATGTAATTGTATCCTAATATATTCCCTAATGGCTAGCTAGACCCGAGCTCAACATAAAACACAAATTTCTTTCATTTTGGTCAAGATAACACTAAAAACTGAATGGATCTAACTATACATCTATTGCAACTCATAAATCTACTCTATTAAATGATATCCAAGGATATACAAGTATACATTCAAAGGACCAAATAAAAATATTCCCATTTCTTATAGATAATTCCCATTTTTTAAACCCTTATATATTACTTTCACAATATGCTTTTTGTTCCTATCATATTTTCCATGTTCCCTTCTTAGATTTTTTCTAGTCATTCAAAGCTCAAAATATGATCCCAAAGGTTTTTCCAAATCACGCTAAGGATCCCTCACTCCCTTTATTCAATTCATACACTCTCACACACCATTCCTAGTGGGTTTAAGTCCTATATTTTTATACTCTTGTTATCAATTTTTTTAGTACTTTTACACTCTTACACTAAGATTTACACACAAATATATTACCTACAAGCTTAGCTATTGAAGGTTTAAATAAACAACTAAGGACTATGAATGAGGTAGGACCCTAAAGAGTCCTTACCATTTTTCTTGATGCTTAGACATAAATTTGAATATTCAAATATCTCAAAAAAATATAGGTATTTTGGTGAAAGACTTGGTGTTTAGAAAGGCACATAATTGCTACCAAAAAAATCTATGGACAAAGGACACTCAGATCTCAAATTCTTAGCATAATTTTTGTATCCTCATGTGTATTACATCATACTTGTTTGTATAAGGGGCATACCCTTGGCACTAGATCCCTTGTTACAACATTTTAGTGGGTCCTCAATGCCATAAATGGACCCTTTATTAACTTTAGTTCCCTTGTTCAACCCTCTTGTCTACTATAACACCCAAGTGTAACCCTCAAATCTATACAAGCATTCACCTTGGTCTCAATTTCCCCAATTCTTCCTCTAGGCATCCTCTACGAGTTTCTTCTATACGTCATCAACCTACAACAAACTAGGGGCACAATTTTCTTTCTCTTTCTTTATTTACTTATGTTTGAGCACACTCAACTTAGTGTTAATAATCTAATACGAAAATTTGAAATAAATTTTGATTAAATTCTAATACATTTTAGTTGCTAGAGTAATTAGTTATCACATTGAAAGGAATTAATGTAGGTTAGTTAAATACACAGACTAAAAATATACTAAACACCTAACAACCTAATTTTAACCTTTCACATGTAAAATCTTGGTCACACAACCAAACTTTTATGTAGGTTCTTGAAAGCAAATTTTTAGTAATTTATAATTTTACATATAACCCTCTTGAGAGAACAATATACAAAACAAGTATTAAGAATCCACAATGCAAAATAGTAACAATTTTTTTTGTTAGATGCACCATGGGAAACCCATTCCAAGGGAAAAACAATCCTCCAAAAGCACTCACATGTATTCAATTTATCATCTCAAGAACAAGATTATGATACACTTGTAGAGTCTCAGTGCAAGGCCTTTGAAGTATTAAGCACCCTAGTTGTAGTCCTCCATATGAAAAAGAAAATGAGAACCTTGTAGCCATATATCCTAATCCTTACTTTCTCGACTCACATATGCAACCTACAAGAGATGCTCAATCCAACCTCAACTAACAAGCTAAAGGTTACACATGCCAACCTCAACAACTACTCATATTCTTTCTTTTATAGAAACAAGATTGCACAAAACCACTAAGTGGTATTACATAAACCATGTGTCTCAAAATCACAATCTTAAAAATTCATGATCCCAAATTAAATATTTGGTAATTTAAGTTTTCCTAATATTATTTTTTTTACAATATGACACCCACATTAAATAATTATCCCAATGTCATGTACAACATACAAGTGGCCCTAACCCATGTGGTATCCTCATATCTAAGATGCATCACAATCAAATATTTATTTTTTACATTATTAGCATTATTATCTTTATTATACAAGGTGTGTAAAACACCTTTTTCTACTAGTTTAGAAATAGAGATGAGTATTTCAAGATTGAGGACTACCACATATCAAATTTGTGTAGAATGGTTAGATCCAAATTTGTGATATTAATTCTATATTCATGCATGACATATTGACATTTGTAAAAGTGACCTAGATGATAAATAAAATGTTACCAATTATGATGTAGTTGAATAACATGTCCTATTTTTTTGTTATAAAAATGTATTAATATAGTTTGGAACATCTATTTGAGTTAGATTCTCCATCAAACTAAGAAGTAAGTACCTTGTTTCATCTTGTTAGCAATTTTTCGCTACAGCTCAATTGGTGGAGCTGGCTGAATACTGTTATATCTTAAAGTGAAATTATAGTTGTTCTTCATTATGCTTAAGTGATGTTTTCACTTTGTTCATTATTCTTTAAGGGACAATCATGCTTTGAAAAGAAGAATAAGAGTTTTAGAAGTGCTATTCAATGTTCCAGAATTGAATAAAGTACATAATTGAGCATATAAGAAGCAAAGCATATCAAGTGCTTTCATTTATTTCATGAAATGATTCATATTTACATAGATTGATTTGATTGTAAGAATTCAAATGATATTACAACATTGCATTGAGATGCATTTTATTTTTAAAGTGAAAAGCATAAAATGAAATCAAATATCCACACAAGTCATGGATGGGACTGTCACAGTGTATCATTAATAACACACTACACTATGGAAGATGCAAAAGAAGAAATCACATAAGTAACGACATAATCATCATTGCCTGATTGGCTGATGGTCGACGCTGAAATGGTGCACCTTTTGTCTTCTCGAGCTCCGTTGACCTGTAAGAGAAAAGAGGGGGATGTCAGAGGCTCTGATTATGAAGATACCTATATGAATCACCAACAATAATGCAGTCTGCTACTAATCATACACTGAAACAATCAAGTGACAAAGCAGAGACATAAGCTGAAGGAGAAGCACCAATATGATCATGATATATTATTTTTTATGCTAACATTGTTTGTTTCCTTGTCCAGGTATAGGTAAAATCACGATGTTGTTTATTATTCGAAGACCAAGCATGTGGAGAAAAACGGGCTCCCACAAGGGTAGAGCTCGACATGCTGCCCTTATTCATTACAAGTGGGCTGATAAGAGATCATACCATCATATTCATCAAAAAGAAGTGATATACAACTGAAAGAGTAAAGCATAGTTATCTATGAAGCTATTAAACCAACTGTGCATTATAACAATCAGGTAGATGCTTTCTGAAAGCTACAGGTGAACAATGAGTTTAATCCGCTCAATCACTTAACTGAGTATATTCATCTCAAACATTGTTTATGGTTCATGTTCTTTTGCTACAGTAATATTTATTCATCATGTTCATAATGTCATGCAAAGATTAATAGTGTTCTTTCTCACAATCAAGGATAGTGAACAGGCATACATAATGCCTCAATGAAGAGATTTGTTTCAATCTTCATCTCAAAAGAGAGCAGATTCACAAAACAATTTATTAAATGGAGCATAAAAATGCATGAAGAGTGCCAGGTTGAAGCCCAAGAGTATGAAAGAACAGACAATGCATTCAAATGATAAATGAAACAGTCAGTTCCAGTTTGGTTGAGAATGCAAATGCAACATTAGGAATTACAACGTGAAATGATTGTTCCAGAATGACAAGAAAATGACAAGCATAATAGAAGGTGTCACTGAAGTGTTAGTCATGCACTGGAACAATCAAGTAGATGCAGTTCATAGAATTACAATGTTTCAATTAAAATTTCAGCATAAGTCCAAGAACATAATCAAGAAGTCAATCATCCTGAGTTCTTCAAGGAAGAATCAATAAGGAGGCAGCATCAAAGTGGCCTGAAGAATATAGATGCCACTATTCTATCAGGGTACATGTGGTCACTAAGGAAAAATGAGATCATAACTGTTCTCATTATCAAATGTGAAGTACAAGGACAGAAAGCAAGAGTTTGCTATAGATTAAATATGTGAGCTTTCATCAAATACAGTGTGCAAGTGGGCAGACACATTCTTTTTGACGGATGATGGAGTAAAGTAATCCAAAAATTCTATGTGCAAAGGAAACAATATGTTCTACGGACAGACTGTAACACAACAAAAGATGCACCAAGAAGGAGACATGCTTCAAAATTTCAAATGCTCATATAGAGAAGACTGAGAAAACAAAATGCCATGGTGAGTTCGGCCCAACTTAAAATAGCAATATAATTTTGTGTTTGTTCTTTTCGAGTATACCCACATTGGGGTTCCAATTTAAGCATACAAATTTTCATCATTTCCAGATTACCCGTATGGGTATTTTATCAGAACAACAAGATACATGTTTTACCATATCTACAAGATACTCATTTGAGGATTTTATATGAAATAACAAGAGTATAGATGGAAATCATAATGGTTGAGCTCTGCAAGAGAGAGTATCAAAATAAGGGTGATTTCTTCAGAATAACAAATACCCATGTTAGTTTTGTTTTGGAGGGTACAAAGATGTGAATTTCCTTTGGTGGGTCGAGCTTCAGAATAAGAAAATACAGTTTTCATTCGATTCTCATGATACCCATGAAGGGTTTTGTTCTCAAATGTGGAAAAGAAGGAGATTCCTATTTTGGGTCGAGCCCAAAAGCTCTAAAAAAATGCTAAGATACACATGGTGCGGCCTGTGTATGGCCGTGATTTCATAAATAAGAGAAAAGTTCTTTAAGTTTTGAAGAATGAAATATATGCTTTGAGCAAAATTTACTAGTTCAAGCCTGTAGGATAATGCTCATAGCCGTGGCCAGAGCTAGACTAAAGTTTCAAAACCCCAAGTAAAATGCCAAGGCGAGCTTGTCTATGAAGCCCAAGAAAGTCTAGATTGCAGGATAAGCACAAAAAATATAAACAAATGCATAAGAGACTGTGTTAAGGCCGCGGCTACAAGGCCAGAAATACCTCAAGAGTGAAGCCATAAAAGCTATAATAATAGCTTACCTTGTGTGCAGTAAAAAAACAATAACCCTCGAACAAGCTCTCTCATGGAAGCTTCCAGTCGAAGCTTGAGCTCGTGCATAGCGGCCAAGAGGAATAGTCACAGGAAATGTAAAAGAAAGTAAAAAAAAAGTATGTACAGGCCGTGGCCTTAATGGCCTTTCTTGCTCTTTGAATGAAGTGAAGAGCCACAATAGTATACAAATCGAGCTTACCCAATGAAGAACTCGACTATCTGAAGATAGGAGTGAAGATTCTTGAGCATGTGAGCTACAATCTGAGCTCAATCATGGTGGTGGCGCTATCCTTTCAGCCAGAGACCAGTTTTTTTCCAAAATGATGATTGAGAAAATGAAACCATTTTTAGGGTTTGGCTTCTTTTGTCTCATGCCCTAATTCGAGCCAACATTATGATTATCTAGAATATTCATATTTGATAATAGCATGTGAATTAATTCGAATTTAGGTCTATATTGTGATTCATTTAAAATCTGAAGCTTAATGTTTCGGTGGCCGAAGTTTCATGTGCCTAGGTCGACTATGTTTGAAGTCTTTAGGGCTTGAGTTTCATTTTTGTCACTCACACTTGTGCCTTAGTGAAAATTGTAGATTTGAATACCCTATTTTTATTGATTTTGTGAGAAGTCAATGAGAGTTGCAAGGAGATAAATAAACTTAGGGATTTTTATTTTTTTAATTGATTTTTGAGAAATCAATTAGAGTATTGAGAGAACAATATTGCCATTGATATTTTTATGATTTTTTAAAAGAAAAATCAAGCATTGTATTGGTGAGAATAAGAATGTAATTCTTTTTGCAAAATATTTTGCAATCTTTAATTGCAAAAATAGACAAATTGTAAAATCTGCAGTGATGTAAAGCAGAAGCATAAAGAAATCCTTATAATTTTTTTATGATTTCTTGCTATTTTTAGCAGATTGGCATTGACTTTTCCTCTTGGTCGGATTTGAGTTTCATCTTGGAGAGATAAGGTGTTTTTCTGGCTTTTAAAGCAGATTCAGCCTATTTTTAGAGGCTTTACAGTATGATCATAAAAGCAGTGTGCTTTTTTTTTCTTTTATGCAGTCTTTTGAGATAGTTTGAAGTTTTTTTTCTTGAGATTCTTTGTGAGCTCGGATTAGGGTTTCTTGAGAGATATATTTTGAAAAGACTTAGTCTTTTTCCTTCTCTCCAGTTCAGAATATAGTTTCTTGCTCTGAGCCTTTTTGAGCTTGTAAACTCAGTTGTACTCAGTTAAGACAGACACTCTTTCAGTTTCAATAAAGCAGCAAAGTTCTTCTTTCCATTTTTTTGGTCTAAATCTGGTAACAACAGTTTGATGTAATTGTGTTTTCAAGTTTGAAGCCTTAAATGTCCTGCTTTTATGAGTTTTCTGCACAAAATTTCATGTTTTCAGGTTGTATGATGTATTCGATGTCTTTGAATCTTCATATGAATTACTGATGAAATCATGTACCAATGAGATTGTGAGAACCATTGTGATAGAGAAATTGTTGTGAGTGGCAAAATCTGGATTTTTTCAGAAATAACAAGTGAATCATCTGTTAGTCATAGGCTTTATTTTCAATTTATCCTTTTATCCCCTTTCCCAGAAAATACTTAGAATTATATTCATCATTCAGAGAACCAGCTCACTCTGGAGATTCCTTCTTCGTTTAGATCACCCACATCTGAAGAAGGTTTCCATGTTTCAGTAGATTGTTGAATCTTATATTCAGCAGGGTGCAAATCTAATTGACAACACGTCTATTTAATTTTATGCATTTAACTCAATATATTTATCAATCCCAATACTCAATATATGTATGTATGTATGTATATGTATGCATGTATGTATGTATGTGTATGTGTATGTGTATGTGTATGTGTATGTGTATGTGTATGTGTATGTGTATATGTATATGTATATATATATGTATGTATAGATACATGTATATATGTATAGATACATATATACATGTATATATAAAGATACATATATAATATATATGTGTGTGTGTACATATATACATACACACACATACATACATACATACATACATACATACATACATACATACATACATACATATATATGTATATACGTATATATGTATATATGTTAGATAAATGTGTCTACATATTAATCAGGTCATGAACTTTCTTCATCTCTAACAAATATTCTTGAAACACATTGAAATTACCCTTGATCCTTGTCATGTCATTGATCAATTTTTCAGTTATTTTTTTCTTCAAATAAATGACAAACTCCATTATTATCCTTATAATAAAGTGGACCTTGTATTTCCCAAAATATGTAGGGGATTGCTTTAATGAAGCCCTCAATCTCAACCATGAAAAAATTTATTGTCTCCTTGCTAAGGGAAAAAATTATTTTTACATTCTTTAAAAAAAAATGTTTGTTTAATTAGTGGTTTTCAATTGATCCAAGTGTACCTCAAGGCTATCATCTAGAAAAATGTCTTCTTTCAATAGGTCATCAAATAGTACCATGTTTGTCCTTTTTAGCATGGGTAATTGGTCCTCAAGAGGGATAATTTATTTACTATTGATGTCTTCAAATTCTCTCATTACACTAACTTCATCAATAACCTTGTGATATAGTATTGGATTTCATCTATGATAAGTCTCCTTCCTTGAGACTCTAAAGTGTTTCTCTAGGATCCTATTGCATGGACGATCCCTCCCACATCTCCTTTTTTACTTCCCTTATCTATTCATACAAATAGTGTATAATCAATTGCACTGGAATGTAGAAGGCCCATGAAGTAATCTACATAAATACATAGTCCACCAACCTAAAATTTGAGCTCTTCTTTCATTTTTTCATTATGATTAGGATGGTATATGGTAGATATTTTTGCCTAAAGTGTTTTCTTCTCACTCTCTCGTGCTTGGTGTCCTTAATTGATCCTTTGCACATGATAGTTCTCTAGTTCAATGATCATTTCTTCCTTATTTTTTAGAGGAATGACTATCTTTGTAGTCCTCACTCCTTAAGCATCTATAGAAATAATGTATACTATTCTTACTTTTTTCTTGGGTTGAGCCTTGAGCGATTCCAACACAATAGGGAATTATTTAGTAACACGTTTATAAATTATTTTTCTCTTCCTAATTGTTGTTTCTAATCATGATTGTGATCTAAAAATTTCTATTACATCACCTTCTTGAGTAAGGGATTGAGGTAGATTACATGCTCTTGGAGGACTTGGAATTAGAGAAGGAACATGAGGAGGACTAGGAAATGGAGGGGGATTTGAAAACCTCAAAGAGGACTGTTGTGTGGAGGATAAAGTGTCTTGGTAAAGATGGATTTAGGAGAAGAAGTGGGTGAAGGGGTCTTAATCTTATAAGTAGTCCCTTGTGAGAAAGGAGACTATTTCTTGGATAAATACAACACTTGTTGGACCTCCACTTTTCCTCCTTTTCCTCTTTTTCTTTCTTTCCTCATCTAGAGTAGACATTTAATTATTTATTTGGGATGACTCTATATGTTACGTTGAGGTGAAAGTGACCTAGCAATTGGTCCCTATTGACTTCCACATTCCATTTACACTTGTAGAGGTAAAGTAGTTGTGAGGCGGGAAACATTGGAAGGAGGAGGAGTAGGGATCTCCTTCAATTTATTCCCCCTCTTTCTTACTATAGGTACTAATTCGAATTCTTCACCCTCTTGCTCAATAGAGATACCCCTTCAAATTATTCCTCCTTTTCCTCTATTATATCCTAAAATTAAGCCATGCCCTTCCTTTTCTTAGAGGATCTAGTGTCATGTACCTCTTTTTGACCACTCTATACCATTGGATCTTTTCCTTTAGATATATTTTTGGACTCTCCCTAGTGTTGTCCATGACATATGATTTGTTTATCCATTTATTTATTTTCTAGATCACCTCCTATTTTTTGACTTTGATGAGGGGATCTTCTTGTGCACACCAATCAATGCTATTTATAGGTTGATTGAACAATTTATTTCTATTGCATGCTAGGTCGATGATATTTCCATCTTCCTCAAGGTAAATGAGGATTCTATTAATTTTTTAAGTTTGTGATATAAGGGAAGTTCATGCAATGGAAATCCCTGACCCTTACTTCATGTTTATCTAAAAACGCTTCCAAATAATCTTAAAATTTTGCTTCATGCTTGTAGAACACTCCAATTATGATCCCCATTTTTTATAAGGTCAAATATGTTTACAATGTTATTGAGCTCAATGGAATATATGACTAACTCTTTCTCATCTAGTTTAGCATGGTAAATACTAGAGCAAGAGTAGGCACCTATGAAGATGGGAAGTGAAAACTTTTCTTGTGCTTCCCAACCACCATCTTGTGTACCTCCACAAATTACCTACATATACCTAATAAAATGATTGTTAGTGGGATACTTGGTGAGTTCATATGGGGCCTTGTAGAAACCCTCAATTCTAATGCACGAGAACATCTTAAACTAGATAAACAACTTCCCCAATTTATCATATCTTGAGATGGCTCTAGTAATAACCTCTTTGCATAGTCATTCTCTAAAAACTTGATGATGGAGACGATGTGAGCATCATTAACTTTGTTCTAGTTTCTCTAATTTTTCTTGAATTCTAATTGGGGATAATGATTGTACAATAGAGTTCCTCCAAGCTACATATTTCCACCTTATATAGTCATGGGAACTTTACTTTCCTATCCAAATGATAGAATAAACCATAAACCATGTAAAACTTCCCACTATCTTGCACCTTTATTAGTTAGCTATGCAAGTTATCACTAATGATGCTCCCCCAATCAATTTTATTCTTGTTCACAATGGACAACATAAAAAAGTACATCCGAGGGTATAATTCCTCAGTGTTGCAGTTAGCTACTACTTAGCTTAGTAGGGTTATGGCATCATTGGCATAAGATTTAAACTCACTTTTATGAATTACTTTGGCCATCTTTGTTGCTAATTTTCTCCTAGTAATCTCTTATTATCATTGACACACTGTGTTGCTTGAGGATAATTTGTTTCATAATAGTGGAGGGCCTCCTCCATATCTACCTTTTCATATTATAGATAGGTAGGCAGGCCAAAGGTCTTTTCAATGACATCAAAGTTGACGTCCAAGATTGTCTGATGCACTAGCCAAAAAAACCTTTCTTTGTATGTTATTATAGTGTTGTGCATAGGTCGAGAACAACTCTCACGATTGGAAAGCTAAGTTGAGAATGTGACTGTTTGTACCAATTCACTCTACGCCATGCTTTGGGCATCAAATGTTCTATTTCTCTTTTTGCAAACCCTTGCAATAAATTTAAAAAGGTCTGCATGCTTGAGGTATATGCCATCAACCTCATTCCAAGGGAGATATCTTAGATACTAAATTTTAACCTTTGTACTTGTACTTCATCTCCTTAGTTGATTGGTCCCCTTGCAAAAGTACTATAAATCTAACATGAGATCTATTAGATAATTCATAGATTTTAGATTTAAAACATGTAAAAGTACAAATTCAAATGGAAGCAAAGTGCATCTAAAAAGTCTAAAAGAGATAAAATGTAAGGTAAGTGGGTATTTGGGTGTTGGGATACCTCATATGTGATAACCAATAAAGTGGAAGTCCGCATTAAGGGCAATGCTAAGTTAGTCATAATTTTATGAAAATACTTACTAGCCAACCTTTATTCAAAGACCTTAGTATGTGGCTAGAGATTTGAGATTTATGATCTCATGATGATTGATGCCAATTGAGCATTAAGGAACCTAAAAGTTTGAATTCTAACATGCAAGTATGTAGACACATGTTCAAAGCGAATACCCTTAGTAAACTGTAACGATTTATCTTTTAAGCACCCTAATAGAATAAACTACCTTATCAAGAATCAATGATCAATAATACTTTATACCTCTTACCCATAGAGCATTCTAATAAATGTATCCCTAAAGTACCAAACCCAAAGTAAATATAAGGTTGAAAACATAGTGATCAAGGATTTAGGATATTTCATACATCTTACCAATACAACCCTCCAACAAATATATCTCCAATGTCCCAAACCCAAAGTAAACATAAGATTGAAAATAAGGGGATTTAGAATGCTTCATACCTCTTACCAATAGAGAATTCAAATACACGTATCCCTAGAGTCTTAAACTTGAAGCACATACAAAATTAAAAACACAAGGATCAGTGATAATTCATACCTCTTACCAACAGGGCATTCAAACAATTGTATCCCAAGAGTCCTACACCTAAAGTAAACATAAGATAAAGAATTTAAAGCATGCGAGTGAACAAAATCTTGCAAGTCCAACTTTGATGGGAAATGGGTTTGCAGATTCATGAGGAAAAGCATATCACACAAGTTTAAAACTCCCAAAACCTAGAAAATAATAAAAGAGTAGATTTGACAATACTTTAAACACTTATTTGAAATGAAACCAAACTAGGGTTTACACAACACCATGATTTTAAATGCAAGCCATGGTAAGGACCTAGTGCATAAACAAGTCAAATAAATATAAAGGAAACAAGATGTAAATAACAAAAAAGAACAAAATGTCCTAAACCCTACGCATCAAAATCCACATGCAAAACAAACACAAGAACTTAAGACAAAAACTAAACAAGAAAACTATAAAAAGTAGAGAATGAAAACCCACAAAAAATAGGAAATGACATGAAATGAAAAAAATGAAGGTAGAGCACAATAAATCTACCCAGAAAATGAAGGAAAAACAAAATCTAGTGGTGACATGCAAAAGGAAATATAGGTAAAGCTTTTCCTAACAACCTTCAAACCTGTGATTGAACCAAATGTGGAAGTAAACACAAATTCAAAGGATTATTGGATATTAGATTGAGAGATGCTAGGAAGAACAAGATTGCTAGAGCTTAAGAAAACATAAAGCATAAAGTGATTAAAAGAAAACTTGTCAGAACTTCTACGTGAATTTGCATGAGTGAGATTTGCCATAAATACATAGCCAAAGGGATAGGTTAAGAGTTGAATGATAGAGATTTCCATACATTGGAGTTTTAA
This sequence comes from Sequoia sempervirens, assembly GCA_007258455.2. Taxonomy (NCBI): domain Eukaryota; kingdom Viridiplantae; phylum Streptophyta; class Pinopsida; order Cupressales; family Cupressaceae; genus Sequoia; species Sequoia sempervirens. The sequence goes on along the minus strand of VDFB02000010.1, from coordinate 20,760,406 downwards.
GTTTGGATCTACCTTATGCTAGATAGCTTTTAGGATTTGGGTAAAATAAACTTGGAAAATCCAAATGAACATTACTTACATGATGAACTCAAAGCATAAAAACAACAAAATCAACAAAGATCAAAGTTTCAAAGTTTTTTTTGCTTGCAAATAAATAAGGAAATCTTTGAAACTCTAACAAAGAGCAAAAACTTCAAAATAAAATAAAACTTAACACACACCAAATTTCAAAATATTTGTCTTAAAGTAAAATAAAATAAAAAAATAACACCAAGCAAAAAAAGGAGTCCCTATTTTACAAAAACAAAATAAAACATTTGTACAAGACACAACACTTAACTATTTTCTTTTGACAATCTTTATTAACATTTACCTAAAAACTTTGTTTCTACAATATTCTTTTCTTAAAAGATTGTTTCATTGATTTACTTCATATATTCATTGATATTACATAAATAAACATTATCATAACAAACTTCTAAATATTGTAAAATTATAAAACATTAAAAAATATATTTTAATATACTTTCTTTTTAAATACCTCATTGATATTAAATAAACAAACATTATTTTAATATACTTTCTCTTTAAATACACTCATCCTCTTTTTTTCATAATACTATTCTTTATAGACATTAATATCAAATCATCATTTCTAATTATCTCACTCAACAAGTTCATTTCTCACTTAGGATGTCCAATTCTTCTATAAAGTCACACTATCTTCAAATGTTGAGGACTCCCAAATAGGTGATAAGAAGTGGATATGGCTTGTTCTGCTCCCTATCCCGGCTCGTCTCGTTCGAATATTTGCGTTGCTCGAAACTCTCACAATATCAATGCTTCCCTGCACTTAAACCACTTCACTTCATCTTTCTTGGGCCAAAAAACATTGGGTAGATGCGACAGCAGCACATCAAGTCTAAGAATTTTCAAGGTGGGCGTGAAGTCTCATTGCAGAAGGGTAACATGTTGGTTTAATTTTGGTAAAAGTGCAGAAGGAGCAGGAGTGTATGGCACCCAGGCGAGAGAGGATTTTGACCGAGATGATGTTGAGCAGGTTGATAATTCTAGCCTCCCCTAAAAAATTTATCTGCTTGCATTTCCTACCAAATAAGAAGTTATCCGCTTAACATCCTAAGTTGATTTTTATCTTTAAATTTGGTTATACAATATCCCAATGTACGCGTTCTGTATCAAAGTTGTACTGGGCCAAGCTAGTCACGTTCCCCAGAATCGGGTTCATGTTGTCGAAATCTATGGATAATTCAGACATTATTCATCATATGTTTACTTGCAAATACCAGCTTTATAGGATCTCAAGTCTCCGTGTAGCTTTCTGAGTGATGAATTGAACATCAATAGATTCTTCTTTTGGGTGCCAATATTTTGTGTAATACTGTAGTGGAGTAGGGGGTTTGGTCACATACAATGTGAGTTCAATTTACAATGAAGCTAATATCAAAATTAAGACAGTGATAACAGTATAGCAGGAATGAATATATCATGACAGCAGTATAACAGCTATAAATTAAACATGACAGCAGTAACAGCAGCGACAGTAGTATAGCGGCAATAAATATATCATTATTCAGATTCATAGCTAATGATGTAAGTTTGATAACAGTTAACACTATTTTTTTAATGTCACGAAGGAATTCAGATTTATGAAAGAATTTTAAAATAGTTATCCAACAATTAACAGTTATATAAGTTCTTCAGATTCACGAAGAAATTTTCAACAGTATTTTTTAATGTCACGAAGGACCTTTTTTTTTTTTTTTCAAAACATTATAAAAAGCCTTGCCATCGGGGACATCTGAGGCCTCCCTGGCCACCAAATGGCCCCGCAGAATTTCCTGTTCATGCAATGTGTTTGCGAAAAGTTTCAGAATTTTGAAGATTTTTGGGGCTTGCCATCCTACTGCACTTGAAATACCACTGGGGACAGGGACAGGAGTTTTAGGGCTGGGGATGCGTCCCGTGGAACATATTATAGGTATGTCTGTTCTCAGGAGTTTGGTATGTAGTGGGAAAGTTGTAGGGCAAAAGCACATGCAGACCAGCTAATGCTTATCTTTTAAGAGGAATGCATTTCTTCCTTCACCAGCATGCAAGAAGGTTACTGGTCCTGGGCAGCATTTTGGCAAACCATCAATTAAACTACTGAAACTCAAGCTCATAATCTGTATCTCTGCTACTGGGAATTTGTGGAGGGTGGTTCCTCCCACAATTAGGTGATATCGTTGGTGGGTCAGAAGGATCGCTTTGGGAAGGCAACTGGTGCGTATCCCCTATTGGAGATCTTCTTCAACAGCTACACTTTGAAAGTTGGGAAGGTAATAAACATTAAATTGTGTTTGAGCCTTGAACTAAACCAGCTCAAAACCAAACAAAAATAGAGCAAAATGAATTAGGAAACAATAAATAAATCACCCTTTTTATTGGAGATGATAAATCAAGAGACAGAAAACTGACAGCCATAACAACAGTCTTGCGGAGATAAAATTTCTTAGCAGAAGAAGGTATTACTTACTTTAACCTTGGACTGAAGATTGCTTATTTGAGGAGGGAAAAATCGATTCAAGCTAACTTCACAATCTGTTAAATAAAAATTGGTAAAAAAAAACTCTAAACATAATAACCTGAAGGTATGCATAAAGCAAATTATCCTCGATGCATGGGAAAGTGTAATGCATGATTAATTTTCCACATTTAATCTCAAGCCACAATTATGTTTGAACACAATCTTTTTTACAGAAGAGAAAAAAATGATTTTTCCCTACATAAGTGCACTTAATGAGGCAAAAATTCTCTTGGAGAAGGCCAGGTTACATTTGGAGGTAGTGATTTGCACTTGTAACAGGTTGGGGGCATTTATATCGGACTTGGATCCTGAATTGAGAAAACAGAAAGGGAGTGACTTTTATAAATTTGCTATTGTGTTTATGTCAAAACTAGCACACAGTTGGTGCCAGAATAAAGGCAACATCAAAATTTCAAGGAGCGTCAAGAGGCACGAGTGAAAAATGACTTGCATTTTGAAGCATGTCAAGCAGGCCTGAAATTTGATGGCTATTTCAATATATAGTTATTCTAGACATTTATATGTATTTGGGCTATTTAAAAACGTTTCATTATTCAACACTCATTTATGTTCATTGTGTTGGCCACCCTGCCAAATCTTGGTCAAAAATTCATTTGTTGTCATGTTTTGGGGCTATATTGTTAATGTGAACTAAAGTCTCTTTGCTTAACCACTGCCAAAAACCATAAAAAATTCTATGTCTTAAGCCTTTAGTACTATTGCTTGCTCTTTTTTTATGTTCCCATGTTGACTTGTATTGCCCAGTTACCTCCTTTAAATGATGTCTTTTATGTCTGTTTTAATGTGGGTGACTGACCCCATCACAAGCATCATTTGAATCACAAAGACACATTACTGGTTGAAAGCTTCACTTTGTGCAATGCACTATGGTCTTCACTCACTTCCAAGTCATCATTTTAAAGCAACACTTAAACTTTCATTGATTCATGTTGTTATAACTCATCACTTTGATGGCGTTGTTTCCTTTCAAAAGGTGGAGGGTGACATGGTAGTTGTTGATTGTAGTGCATACTCCCTCACATCCACCGGTGAGTCATCTCTTTCAAGCCTTTGTGATTTGTTGTTATGTGATGCTATGCTGTGTGGCATTATGCTAAGTCTTTGAAGTCTTGTGTGTCTCTATGGACCCATTATGTGACCAATAGAATTGAAGCTGGATATTAAGATGTGACTTGACTATGTAGCCCCACATACATTGCCACCTCCCATTGCATCATTGACCCTCTTCACATTGGTGAGTCACCTTGTGAAGCTTTTGTGACTCATTGCTATGTGCTACATGCCAACCCCTGTCCAATTGCAAGCCAATCACCTAAACTTTATTAGCCACTACGTTGCCACTTTAGTCTTTGTTTGTTCTTGTGCCATACATCAAAATATGAACTATCCAATAGTGGACCACTATATCCTTGTTGGCTTTTCCCATGACATATAGTATTTAAACCCATGCACTTTTCCTTATTTCAAAAAAATTGCTTTGTGGCACCCTTTGATTGCAGCACAGTGCCTCTTTGCATCGAGTCATAATCCTTGCATCTTTTAGTTATGCACCAGTTTGTTGGTTTCATCTTAAAACTATGATTGATGGCTATGGATTGTTTCAATTTTAAAGCTTTTAGTCGTGCTATTTCATCTCCACTCTACCTCTACACAAACTAGTCATTAATGCAAGTTTTGTGTATTCATGGGCAATTCCTTTGCATAATTGCATTACTTGCAAACTCTAGAGCTGTGAATTCCCCTCAATTCAAGCGCCAAAAAAAACACCACAATAAGTTGCAGACAGACTTTAAGTAGAGTGAAAATTGCCATTGTCAACAAGTCTCTTCAAACAAAAGGAAGGTAGAGGATAAAACTTGCGGAGATTGAAGGGAAAGGTGTTAGTATTGCTTATTTGACATTTGACATGGATATAACTTCTAGATTCTAATTCAAATTTCAAGAGCTCAGGTAAGTTAGTTTTCCATTTCTTTGTGTTGTTTCCCATAGTATCAAAAAATGGGAATAACACATGGTTACTTGTGTTTAAAACATACATGCCCTCCAAAATTTGCCATTCAAACTCGGGTTACCTAGTTTTTTCAATAGAACCTCTCCCCAAGTTTTCACTAGACTAGGGAAAAGAAAGATATAAAATGTTGTAATATGCAATTTATGAACTATGACGATAATTTTCAAAGGTGATCATCCTAAATTCATAAAGCATCTACCTAACTATTGTATTAGGATTCCGCATGATGATGCGATTTTGTATTCAATCTGTATTCAAATGAATCAAATTTAATAGAAAACACTTTTGTACTCATTTATGGAATCATTGGATACATTTTGTCATTGAATTTTGCACAAATGTGATGTCCCCTTCTAGTTAGACACCTGTACATCAATGGATTAGCTTATTATGCTGACCCTCGTAGGCTAATGGTTCTGGATAGAGGGTCACTTGTGATGGTCATTGGGTTGTCTGTCAGCAGTGTTGATCCTCGGAGTTCAGTGACAGGGTAAATTGTGGTGTTTGGCTTGTTGAAGGTGATTAATTATGTTATTATCTTCTATTTCACCCTTTTTGCCTAGGGACCATGTGTCTTTTATTTGGAGGGGATCACTTTATTTTATTTGACACTATTCACTTATAAAGTGAAAATGTTATAACTTAAAGTGAATAGTGTTTCCAATGCAAAAACATATATCTTGAAGGAAAAAGTTCAACCCTTTTCATGCTTGGTTATTTTGACTTCATTGACATGTGAGTTTGGCTTTGGAGGAAGAGGGAGACTAGGGTTTCCTTTGCAGTTTGTGAGCCTGGAGGGTCTTGGTTCTTCGTATTTGAGCTGCTTGAGGGTGTGAAACACCACCTTAAAGTTGCTGTACAGTTTTGGCTGCACTTTGGAAGATAGAAGGAGCTGATTGCATGTGGGGTTTGAGCTGATTTTTAGAAATTGTGAGCAGCTTCAGTCTTCATTCAAGTTACAAGAAGGCTGCAACAGATTTTGGGTGTTTGGACTGAATATTCTCATCTACAGCCCAGCCGTCCTTCCTACATGAGGGTTTAAGCAAGAAGAATTAAAACGCCCCTCTTAGTGGGCTGCTTTTTCATCAAAAAGGGGCGCCCTTACCAGTAGAGTCTTTTCCCATCAGTTTGAAGCTGGAGAAATCTTCTTTGCAGCAAGTGTGTGCTGATTATTAAGGGTTTCTACTGTAGCAAGTACTATTCATCCAGCTGTATGAGAACAAAATATATATTTAGTATGTGATTGTAAAAGCTTTCTACCTGAGATAAATCAGATGTATGTATGGTATAATTAGTATATGTGTGGGATGTAATACATTAACTATTACCTCCTTAAACAGATCTGTTTTAAGCTTGTTTAGTCTTGAATTGAAAGCATCTTTGGCTCCAAGTTATGAAATGAAAATCAGAAATTTATATTTCAGTTGTTAGTACCTTGGAAATTATATATATATATCTACATATATATGTGTATACGCATGCAATTGTGGTTCTTTGGGGCATCATTGCAAAAAATCTCAAAAACAAAGAAAAAACAAACTTAGAACCAAAAATCAGACCTACAGAACTCAGTGAAAACAAATCAGCAGAGTGGTGGAACACTTTAACAAAATTGTGTTTTTAAAGAAATTTAAACAATTTTTTAAGTTGCTGTGTTTTTCCCAAGTCTTTGCCAAGTTGCAAATTTTGGGTCTGCCGAGTTTTTGTTGAGTCCGAGTCTGCCAACTATGGAGAAAACACCTTCTTTGCAAGCTGTTGTGAACTATTGATTGTGAAGAGGTTCCCAGAATAGGGGGAGCATGGTAGAAAGAGATTTAGACAATAAAATGGGAGAATAGAGGTCAATGGATTACTGAATTAGAGAAAAGGTGAAATGACAATATTGGACAGGCTACTGGGATGTTGATACAGGGTAATGAATGCAAAGGATTTGTTGCAATCTGAGTGCAAAGAATAAGAAGCAGAGAGTTAGATGCTGTCAATGATTATATGGAAAGATTGCAGAGTATTGGCTGCTTCCTTTGACTGAAAGATGATTTTTGAGGGGGCAACCTAATTAAGTGAAAAGCTGCATTACAAAATATGATTCCAAGTTGATCTTCTTTTCATTATAACATTGATATAAAGGCCTCACAAAGAGTGACTAATGACATTCAATTAATTCGGGACAAATTCACACACTTTATATGTGTGGAGGAGTAAATCACACTTACAAAAATATCTAGGCTGATTAATTAAATAAAGTATTTAAATAAACAATCAATTTAGATTTTAGTTAGGACTAGAACAATAAATGTTGAATTAGTTATAGAAATTAAATGAATTTAAATATGATACTTAGCTAGATTCTAGAGATGAGAAATAGGTGCTGAAGATGCCAATAATCGATTTGCCACAATACTAGAATTTTAGGGCTTGATAAGACAAATGTTTCAGAATTTGTAACTTGACTGCGCTTTGGTTTGGTTTAGATCCATGTTGATGGACCCGATCTCCATGCTTGGGGAAGTGAATTAGCTTGTGGACTTGAACTTGTACCCACAAGAACGTACTGGCAGAAATCTGCATGTTGGAATTTATTTGCCATAATATTCTGATATCTGAATCTCAATAAGGACTAGCTGTGTTTAGAAACACCTTTGAGGAATTTGCTAAACCGTGAGGGTCACATTCTCCTTAGTTAGATCCCCAAACGGGCCAATTCAACATCTTTGGAACAATGATTGAGAACAACAAGAAAGTGTGCAATGGACCTAGGATGATATATGTTGACGTAATGCTTTCATAATGTTGCTATGATGCTTTGAATGTTCTTTGATTATTCCTTCATCACTAGATTCCTAGGATGTCTTGACAGTCCTTGACAATGTCTTTAAATACAACAACATAGCAAACAAATCAACACAAACATATACTAGGTTGGCTTACAACAACTAGTGAAAAGGTTGGCGAGGTGTAAATTTGGTTTTTGAGTTTTAAAAGTTTAAGGTCAGAATCATGATTGTGGAGATGATTTAGGTCAATTCCACATCCACAATCTAATCTAGGGTGGCAAATAGGAGATGATGTAGGTTGTACAACAAAATCTTGGGCAACAATAGAGAGGAAGGAATGCAATCTAGCAACAACTGATATGTATGGTTTACCAAGAGATAATTTAGATTGTACAATTCAAACAATGGAGGAACTACAAGTTGGTTGTACTATAGAGCTTCCTTTAGCAAGGTGTACAATGCATGAATGAATTAGCTGTGAAGAGGCTGTATGGTGCAAAATACATAAATAGGTCGTATGACGGACTGGTCATAGGACAACACAAGGCTGTATGGCAACCAAGGAAGAAAGGGGTTCCACATAAAATTGGAGTTGTATGTGGCAACAGAAAAATACAAGGAACACTCTTGGGATTGTACGGTAGTGGTAGAATAGTGTACGATAGGATCTTGGGCTTGTAGGGCAGCCTGCAAGATCTCTTTAAACTTCATACTCTTCCCTTCAGTGTGCCGCATAAATGCAGTATGGTGGATACACTTTGTTGGACTCATTGTAGAAGACAAGCCTAAGTGTATGATAGGTAAGGAAGGTCATAAGATTGAGTGAAATATTTTTTGATCATATATTAATTTTCTTTGGCCTTTCTTGTATTGTAGTAACTAAAGGGAATTTGTTATTTATTTTTTTAATTGTCTTTTCCACTAATTGCAAAGCATTATTTTTCCTTTATTATTTTTTTTCATTTTTCTCATGTGAGGCTCACTTGTAACTTTCCTCTCCTTTATTACTTTTCTATCCAACCCACTGTGCAATAATTTCCCTATTTTCATCATTTTCTTCGGAAGTTTGCTCTGATTTGATCTTGATATCGTGTCAAAATATACAACACGAATGGGGTCTCTTATATCATTTGTTAGCACAAAAATATTCATAGGCCCCAAATCAAATATTTTTTAACATGATTAGTTTGAGTTGTACTTTCATTACTTTCATGATCTTTAATTAAGTCTTATGCCTTTGTTTCCCTTGTTGGAACATTGAAGTTAGCCAACTATAAAGCTTTTGGCCTTTGAAAGTAAATTGTTAATTGGAAATCATGTGCTTCGTTTGGATAGATGAACTATTCAATGAATTGTGCACTTGGGTTTTAACATTAAATGGTTGCTTCTTGTCATCTCGTAATCTTTGTTTTGCTTCATTAATCTCTATAACTTCAATATTAGGTAAAGTTTTCCAAACTCAAGATGGCACTAGAGAAGAAGAACCTTCTAATTGATGCTTCCTTGGGATAGCCAAAAAAACCTAATCATAACTTGAACATTCCACAACTCGTGAACATTCCATGACAAAATGGGAACGAAGCTTTGGAATCTTTATTTCAGCTAGAGGTAGAAAGTGAAAATGACTAAGGAAAATTTGATCATCAATAGATGGAAGTACATGAAGATCATTAACAAAGCTAACATAGCTAGAATGTAGGGCAATGTATGGAGAATGCATGCGTTAGTGGCCATACAATTCAATTAATTGTGTTGGATGACCAAACAAAGAAGCAAGCAAGTTGGAATGTGTATTGGACTTTGAAAATGGTTCCTCTAGTTGATCAACAAACCTGAATGGTATTGCAAGCACTTAAAAAGGTATTCCTATAATTAAATTTTGGTTCCATTGCCTCAGCTATTTCACTCAAGTCTTCAAATTCAAAGTTCGTACTTCTTTTCTTAGCTGATACAATTTTAATTATTGTTTCATCCAAATTTTCTAATCTTATAGACTTGTTTGCAAATACTTCTTGAATTTTAAATGGTCCTAACTATAGTACCTTAAACTTGGCTTTATTTCATTTTGATTGTTGTACTTAAGTATTAGTATATCGGGTTAAAATTTCATTCTTTGCAAATGGTTGTTATGCCAATGTTTCCTTCTTGTTTGCTTTACTTTAGTGGCTCATTATGCTGTTATTATTTATTCATCTAGTTTATTCAGCTAAAAGAGCCTTTCTTTTAGGCTCTTGTTGTCTCTTAAGTGATTCTCCACAACAATTCTTAGAATTGACACCATATATTCCATACGAACCATTGCTTTGTAATGTCCCCTTCTTAGGGTTTCCTTATTTGGCAGTTGGTGCTATCTTTCAAAATCTGTGTTTGCATATTCAGAGGAGTATATTGATATTACCAGTGAACTTTTTTGGGTTTTTTTTGGGCCTTGGTGGGCAAAGTTGCTATTTTTAGCAATGTCTATTTTTAGTAACTTACTATTTTTAGTAAGTTTCAGTGCATCTCAGTTGGGGCTAGTTTGGAGTTTGGACACACTATTTTTAGCAACTTGCTATTTTGAGTAAGTGCTATTTTGGGCACTTGGTCTTGGCAGTAGTGCGGTGCAGAGTTTCTATTTTTGGCAGGGGTGAGTTCTCTAGGTGATCGGAATTAATCTCAATGATTAGAATTAATATTTGTTTATTTGCCACTTAAGTTTATAAAGTTGTTATTTTAACTAAGTGAGGAGGAGCGTGGGTTATAAGAGATCCCCTTGGTCTAGTAAAGTTGTTTTTAAAGAGGGGAAAATGTTATCTCATGTTGACGCCTGGAAAGAAGGTTATATTTCATATTTTCAAGGCTTAATATTTGCCTCAAAAGGTGGACACCCCCTTTGGAGAGAATTTCATGAAATTTCAAAAAGGTTAGGTATAATGTAATTTTTGGAGAGCTAGAAAGGGGTGTTGGCTTTTGGAGGGAAAATGTGAGTTCAAAATTGTGTTGCCCTAATTTCCCCCTCTTTCCCTATTTATTCCCTTTGGAGCTCTCATTTAGGGATTGCAAACTTTGATGACATAAGGAGATTCTACTGGATTGTTTCCAGAATTTTTATATTGCTAGTTGAGGACGAAAACGCTCATCTCTAGTTGCTGGTTTTGGTGGTGAAAGATCCACCCTAGCTGGTTGGCGCTTGGATTGAAGATTTTCAGTGCTTTGGCTTGATGGTTGAGCATTTTGGCATTGATATAATGAAAATATTTACTGTTTTTTTGATATGGGTTTGAAAGTTTTGGCTTGGTGTGTGACTTGTAGCATTTTGGAGTGTGATTGGAGTTATTTTAATTCACTTTCAGAGGTTTGATATAAAGGTTTTGAGTTCTGGAAATGCATATTTTCTAAGTAGCTAGAAACGCAAAACTGTTCATAACTCCATTTGTGGAAGGGATATCATTCTAGGTAATTATCCTATGGATTCCTCTTTGTTGGGCACCCCATTTAGAGTACTCATTTGCATAGTTCGGTGAAGAACTGAATTTACAAGTTAGATCGCCCTTCTAGGGAATTGTGCCCTTCCTTGGGTTTTGGTCTTCAGTGACTGAAATCTGATCAGTACTTACAACGACCTGCAAACAGCTTCAAAAAGGGGTTTTGGTTGATAAAAATGATTGAAATATGAAAGATTAGGTTGGGGTTTGATGGCACTTGCATTTGGCACTCTCCATGAGGAGTTAGTATGCATTACCGCTCATTGCATGGCTGGAAATTGTACCTTTAATGACTGTGACCAGGTCTGATACGAATTTCCTTAAGTTTGATTTCAGTTATTGTTGAAGACAATATGTTTGTAAATGGTTTAATATGATATGATGCAAATTTGATGTAGAGGAAGGACTCAACTAAACCAACTTGACACAAATGAAACGATGATCCATCATCAACAATGACAAAATACAACCTAGTTCACCTTGGAAACATTGCTATCATGGCCTAGAGGGCATTCAACAAAGAGAATGACATCAAAACTTGAGAGCTGTAATGTCCCCTTCTCGGCATTGATCAGTTTTGTTGACCATTGGCCTATTCCGGAGACCTGTAGGCTAGTTGGAGGCTGAAATTAGGGTTTCCACTTCGGAGGTGTTTTTGAGGTCTTGCATGTTGGAGTTTTTGACGCATGTCTAGAGGAGCTTTCTGGGTTTTTGGAGAGCTTCGCAGTGAGGTAACATGCATGACAAGATATTGACTTGCGTTCTCGGCTACTTTTTGGAGGCTTGCATGTTGGAGTTTTCTAGTTTGGATTCTGGATTCCTTCTGGGTTTTCAAAGAGCTTCGTGATGGTGTGACATGCAACTGAATCAAAGAACTTTTCCGGACTTAATATTCTTAGTAAGTTGCGACAGTTGCTCAAAATGTGGAGAAAATGAGTTTGGAACAACTTACTATTTTTAGCAGTATGCTATTTTTAGTAAGTTCTATTTTTGGCAGTGCTATTTTTAGTAGCAGTTCAACAGTTCAGAGCAGTGGTTATTTTTGGCAGGTCAGTTTGGGCAGTTGGTCTTCCCAACATTCTCAGAGCTATTTTTGGCAAGTTGGAGTTGTGTTGGGCGTCCTTTGGTGGAGCTAAAATATTTAAATATTCTTGGCTAAGGTTTGGAGGATGATTTATTGATGAAGTCATATTTTAATGCTTTTTATTTGGGACGCCTAGCCTTGAGATGATAATATTTTATAAAGTGAGATAATATTAAGGCTATTTGGGACGCCACTTGGAGAGATAAGTGATTTTATAATGTTTATTAATTAAACATTTTGGAGGCCTTATTTGATGAATTAATATTTAAGTGAAATATGTGCCAAGGCAAAAGGGGATGCTTAGCTTGGAGACATTTGAGTTTAATTAAATATTTCACTTAAATGTTTTAGTGAAATATTTGCAAGTTATAGAATATTTCACTTAAGTCTACCTTGGACGCCTTTTGGTGATATATTTGCATTCTATTAAATTATATTTCCACATATGGGTTGGAAATGAAATGCAAATGAAATTTGGAGAAAAGGTGAAAAGTGAATTTCATTTAGGCACCCTAATTCGAGGGAAAAGAAGATTTGAATTTGGAGACAGAAAAGTTATAAATAAGAGACTTGGCCTTCAATTGGATTATCTATTGTTGCTTATCATACTGTTATGCTGTTGAAATGCTTTCAGAGCTTGCTTCGAGGAATGCATACCTCCTAGTTCTTTCTCTTGGTTTTGTGCTTGAAAGATAGCACTTAGCTGAGTTTTCAGAGACTGCTTCTCATCCAGACTAGCAGATAGAGCATCAAGGTTGAAGATTTTAGAGATTTGTCAGTTTTGCATTTGTTGGTTAGGGTTTTGTTGAAATAGAAATCTGCTCATAAGTCCATGCACGATTTTTTTGTGGTTCTGGGTATTGGCCCTATGCTTTAGTCTACCTTGGGCGCCCCTCCTTGCAAGTTTTCAGATTTTTTGGAGGTGTCTCGGATTTTATCTTGTTAGTAGAACATTTTCTGGAGGTCGTACCTTCTTTGAGGTTGCATTGGAAAGCGTGCATAAATAAATCACTACTATTTGGAGGAGTTTCTTGGCTTGGTCTTGGTCGCTCAACTCCTAGCTCTCATTTGCATTCAGTTCCACATCATTCGGAGGTGTTTTGACGAAGTTATGAGCATTTTGGTGATTCTAGGGCTTGCTGGTATGAATTTTCTGATTGCTGCAATTTTATATCAGACCTGATATTTTAGTCCCTTTTGCTATATTTCATATGTTGGATAGCTTGTACTTGTTTGGAGTTCATTTCCTAACATTTTGGAGATCATTGGTTATCTATATCTCATTGTATTTGCAAATTGTTCATCATATTGTAATGTTGAATCAGTAGTACTAATCAGCTCTTTTACTTTCTGCACTTTACATTTTGTATCCCCACTTTAGTGGAAGAGGATGGCTATGCCGCCTAGTTTACTTTCAGTTTAATCATTATCATTCCCACGACAGTGGAAGAGACTGGCCCTTGCTCAGTCTACATTGTATTTGTTTTCTATTTCTCCGCCATATGATAGCGCCTTACCCACCTCGAGTTAGGAGTGCACATGCTTGGCGTTGAGTTTATTTTCCAGTACTGCATTCCTTACTATTGATACTCCGCTATATGGTAGCATCTTACCCAACTTGAGTTAGAAAGCACATTCTTGGCGTTGAGACTTTCCTTTTGTTGCTGGTTTTGATTTGGGCTTGATTTGGGCCGACCTTAACGGGTGCTTTGGTGCTGTTGTGATCATTTCAAAATTTAAAAAAAATTGGGTCGGCTCATTACAAGAGCCTTGGTCTGTACAGACCTTCCACAACATATTTCATTGATTCCCAATCCAACTATAATCAAACTATGCATAGATTTATTCAAACATCAAGCAAATTGTGGTTTCATGACTATTCCTATGAAAATGAACACACACAGGTTAACATAACTTTCACATACAATTGTTTGGTGCAATTTTCTTTAATGGGTATCTGGATAATGGCCTTAAGAAGCATTTCAACAAGTTTCATAATTTTTCCATGGATAAAATAGAAGGTATGGATTTATTACCCTTGCTGGAAACCCTAGGTCTGAAAGTAGGCTGTCAACACCATTATGATCATAACTTGCTCAAATTAACTCCAAATGAGACCAAACCAAAAGCATATGAACCATAGAATAGAGCCCTAACTCCTCCAATGACTGCCCAACCGTACTAGGTCGTACAAGTCCGTACAATTTACTGTTCCAACTGAAAATGCAGAAAATTCACTTCTTTTTGCATTGTTTTGTTATAACTTTTACAAAACGTAATGAAAATTCACCAAATCAAAAGCATTTGAAAGATAAAAACATTCTCCAACTTTCCAAATCAAAAAAGCAACTTTTTGACAACTTTGACATGACAACTTTTGCAACTTTTACAGCGTTTTGCTCCTAATCACCAAAATGACTCAAAAGGATCCCAAATGGCCTAGAATGGTCCAAATTGGCCTTATTGGCCCAAAACAAGTCCAAACAACCCAAAATTCAAAGTTTCACAAAATGACAAAAAGTGCATCAAAGGATGCCCCTGCATCATACCCCCGAGGGGAGAGAAAAATTTGAGTTCCACCTCAAATATGAATCTTCTTTCTTGTCTTCCAGTTCCTTTGCATGCGTGCATTGTTTCTTTTTTGCTGGATCTTAACTACACATTTGTTTCAATTGGTTCACTTGTGCTTTGCGGTCCAACAACATGCTTCTTGAGCCAAGGCCAACATGGCATTATATATCCATGGTTTTCCTCTTGTCTCCTCATTCTAGCTATAGCTTTGACTACAATTGGAGTTTTATGTTCTCTTTCATCCACTTTGTCTTCTTTACCTGCATAGGGAACAAAATATTAAAGAAATCACACTCTTTGTTTTCATACTTCACTTCTTCATCCACCTCATGTTGTTTGCCATACATTATTTTCTCTTCATTATTCTCCAAAATCGTTGGATTCACCTCAACCTTACGCAGCCATTCATTTTTATTTTTGAATTGCTCATCCATTCTTTTGTTCTCCTTGACATCAACATTCTCAACTCTTGGTTCTTCTCTTGAGAACCATGCTACCTCCTTACCCTTCATGACTCTCGTCTCTCTTTGGACTATTCGTGAGTCCTCTATAGCTTCTTTTGCTATCTCTTCTTCTTCTTCTTGAACATCACCCACTTCAACATCAACGTCACTATTACTTTCATTAGTTTGAGCAAATTCAAAAGAAATTTCTTCCATTTCTTTTTCAATTGGGTTTTCAAACAACATGTTTTCAAAATTTGTTACCTCAACCATTACCTCATTTGTCTTTGCTTCATACTGTTGTACATCTGTCTTCTCACTTAACAACAAGCTTTCAATTCCTGTGCACTCACCCTCAAGGCTACTAATAAATATTTCTTCCCATCTTTTTCCAACTCATATGTGTTGTTTTTGCTGTTATACTTCGCTATCCTACTATAATGCCACAACCTTCTAAACACAATGTGACATACATCCAAATGCATAATATCACAAACTATTTCATCCTTATAATTGCCTATGTGAAACTCAACTTTGCATTGCTCACGTACGGTTACCCGGTTACCTATTTGAAGCCAACTCACTGAATAGGGCGTGGGGTGTTGTATTCTTTTCAAACCCAATTTATCTACCATATATTCAGAAACAATATTATGCATGTAGTTATTTGAAATCACAACTTGACAGCATTTACTTTTGGACTTGCAAGTAGTTCGAAGTAATTTTTCCTTTGCCAACTTGCTTTCTTCTTCCTTTGCCATTTCTTCCTCCTATAGCTTTTTTGCCACCTTGAACAATGTATTTAATAATGCGGATTCCCTTTGCCCATCTTTCTGCTTATTAAGAGCCATCTTTAAACATTAAATCTCATTGAACCACATTAGCCAAAATAATTAAATCATTTCCCAGAGAGCTTCTAGCTTTGATACCAAAAATGATGCAGAGGAAAGACTCAACTAAACCAACTTGACACAAATGAAACAATGATCCTTCATCAATAATGACAAAATACAACCTAGTTCACCTTGGAAACATTGCTATAATGGCCTAGAGGGCATTCAACAAAGAGAACAACATCAAAACTTGAGAGCCTTGGTCTATACAGACCTTCCACAACATATTTCATTGATTCCCAATCCAACTATAATCAAACTATGCATCGATTTGTTCAAACATCAAGCAAACTGTGGTTTCATGACTATTCTCATGAAAATGAACACATACAGGTTAACATAACTTTCACATACAATTGTTTGGTGCAATTTCTTTTAATGGGTATCTGGATAATGGTCTTAAGAAGCTTTTCACCAAGTTTCATAATTTTTCCACTGTTAAAATAAAAGTTATGAATTTATTATCCTTGCTGGAAACCCTAGGTCTGAAAGTAGGCTGTCAACTCCATTTTGATCATAACTTGCTTAAATTAACTCTAAATGAGACCAAACCAAAAGCATATGAACCATAGAATAGAGCCCTAACTCCTCCAATGATTGCCCCAGCCATACCAGGTCGTACAAGTCCGTAAAATTTATTGTTCTAACTGAAAATTTAGAAAATTCACTTCTTTTTGCATTGTTTCTGTTATAACTTTTACAAAACGTAATGAAAATTCACCAAATCAAAAGTATTTGAAAGATAAAAACATTCTCCAACTTTCCAAATAAAAAATGCAACTTTTTGACAACTTTAACATGACAACTTTTGCAACTTTTTACAACTTTTTACAACTTTTACAACTTTTTGCTCCTAATCACCAAAATGACTCAAAAGGATCCCATTTGACAAAATGTGCATCAAAGGATGCCCTTGCATCAAAATTATATTGTCTATGCTCTTTTCTATGCTATGATTTCAATGCATGCCAATCATGTTGAATGGGACTTGAAACAAACACATATTGCATTCCTGTCTTATTCTTTAAACACAAAAAAATTTATGGGGAGTCATTACAGTGGTATCAGAGCACAAAACATTCTTGCCAGTCAGTGGGTAATGAATTTTCTATAAGCATCAGTGATAGAGAAAAAATATATCTTGAAAGGTTAAGAAAACGTGAGGGGGATTTGTGGGAGCATTGGCCTTCAGATAGGGGAGAAACAACACTCCAAAACACACTTAGTAGGATCAACAAGTTCAGAAAATATGGGTGATAGGGGTGAAAGGGATGATAGAGAAAATGTTGAACCAAATTGGATGATGCTTCTCTTGGATGTTGTGGTTAAGGGACACTAGGAAACCAATCAGCGGCTCACACAATTGGTTGAGGGATTGAATTGATTAGGAGTCAACAATGGAGGCAATAATGGATAGGGAGATGAGTTGGGCCAATGTGGAGCAGCAAATTAGCATCATAGGGCAGCCATGGCTAGACCTCTCATGCCGGTTTTTCCACCTAGAGTTGAACCACAACCGGAGCATGAGCTCACACTAATTGAAATGCAAGATCAGCTCATACAAGATTGGATTGATGCAGGTCTAGGATTTTAGTGTGACATATCTCTTCAAGATTATATGGATGTTAGGATGAAGTACATGCCCAATAGGGGCCATAGCGAGCGTCATAATGACTTGCGGAGGAAAGTTGGGAAACTTAGCCTTCCTTATTTTGATGGGTCCGATTAGACTTCAGTTAGAGTATGGGTTCAAAAGGTGGACACTTCAATTTAAACCCCATGCTTGAAAAAGAATCCATAAAATATGCTGCTATACACCTTGATGGAGCTGCACATGAGTGGTGGCATTATGGGATGATCACAATGGGGCATGCTCAAGTTACATCTTATGCAGAGTTTATTGAGAGACTCATAGAGAGGTTTGATAAGAAGGATCCAAAACTTCATTTTAAGGAGTTGGAAAAGTTGAAATCTAACTTGTTCAATGAAGAGCAGGTGGTTAAAGAGAAATTCATAGCAAAAAAATCTGATGCAGTGATTGCTTTGAAACATGATGAATGTGAGATGGAGCCTCAAGATGACTTTTTGGTCATGCATGCAACTACTGTGGATAAGGTTGTGCATGAAGGAAAGAACAAATCAAAAGCCTTAGATCCTAGTTCGGATTCATCCAGTGATGAATCTAAGTCTAATGACTACCTTGATGTTTCTAGTGGAGCAGATATTGATGATGAGTTCGTTAATGTACCTTCAAATGATGGGCATGGAGAAAGCAAAAATGATGATGTCTTCAAATTAGCTTTTGATGATCACTCATCTCTTTTCATTGATGATATCTCAGGTGACTTTGGGTTTGATTTCCAAACCAAGCCTATGGAGAGAGATGCTTATGATGATTTTGTTCCTAGTGAGTTGGAGAGTGACTTATTCAGAAAGGCAACAACTCATGAGGAGCATAGTGAACACTTATTCTCTAAACAAAGCGATCAGCGTTTCTACACATGGGATCCAGGTGTGTTGGCAGCTAAGTATGATAAGGATCCACATTGGAAAGAATTTCCTTTTGATTACAATGATGTCCTTACTTCATTCCAAGAGCCATGCATAGAGAATGGCATTGATGGTGACGTTTTCAATCTTGAAAAGAAATTTGATTTCACATTGCAGGTAGCTGATCTTGAGTAGAGACCCTATGGCCTGGTTGATTTGGATTCATAGTCCACTATTGGGGATGATAAGGGAGAGACACAGGTGATTTGGGACAGCCTTGGAGACTTTGATGACAGGTATGAGTCTAATTCTGATTATAACATGCAACATAACAGCAGTTCGTGACCTTTGTTTGATCGTGATTGGAAAAGACTCTTGGTATCAGCTGAAACTGAAGTGCAAACTTTATCTAAATTTGATGGTATTAAGAGTCTAATGGAGAGTTACATTTTAAAGGCAAAAAGAATATCAATTTGAACAAGTTGTTTCCCTTGCTGATTTGTACATGATAAAAGACACCATGGAGGGAATAAAATCAGTTTTCTTACACATGATGCATGATAGAGATGTTGGCACCACGCTTACAAATGAGACCTTGTCCATGACTAAGCAGTTAAGGGGAGAGTTTAGTGAGCTCACCATTGAGCTTAATTCCATGAAGCTTGCTTTGGAAAGTGTCCAAGTAGCACTTTGAAGAGCAAGAGAACTGAGAAAGGGCCAAGGAGATAGAACCGGTAATAGAGGAGCTTGATTGCATTTAGGAGTGTGATCTTGCACATTGTCCTAAAAATTTAGAAAATAGAAGTTTGGATCAGCAGGAGGATTGGTCTGATTTTGGAGTTGAGGATAATCTTCAGTTTGTTGATAATCCTTTATTTGAGTGGGATGCTGATTTGACTCATGATAATCCACTTTTTGAGTTGGATGACGGTGACCTAACCAATTTCAACGATGAGAGTGGATTTGATTGCAAGATTTGGGACCCAGGTGCAGTTTACAGCCATGAGGTGTTGTCTCAGGATTGGAGTAGTGGGTCAACTTCCAGTATTAGTATTGCTGCCCACTTTCTGATCAGTTTGTACATGACTTAGGATTTAGATCCGCATATGAGTTTGATGGTTTCTTCAGTCCAATAGTTGAGTAGTTCATGGTTGAGGCTAGATGGTAGAGGTGATTTGATCATAGGAGATGATTTTGTTGCTACTTCCATACTCATCTCTCCTATGTTTTCAGTTGGATTACTACCGCTCTTACATTTTTTCGTTGGTTATGGTGATATCTTTTGATGAGTAGATTGATTTCGAGCTTTGGCAAGCTTTTGGGCAATTAACTGTGAGTGTTTTTACGAACACAGTTCATTTACTTATTGCTTCCACTCTGGTGAGTGTTGGTCACTGTAGTTCATGGAGGTGATATGCATAATTACAGATGATGTCTTAATGATTACAGTGGTTTGGGTGTATTGGTGTGTTCAGAACCCTTCGTTTGACACTTGGAGGTTAAGTGTCAATGTTATGATTTTGGTTTGCAACAACAAAGGCATTTCCTAGTTGGCATATCTCAGAGATGTGGCAATGATTGACTTGCTTCATGTTTGGGGCATCATGAGGTGTGATGTTGGGGTTTATGTTTTATGGTTGAGCAAGGTGTCTTTTTTGTTGCCCAGGATTGTGATTGGCAGTGAGTTTGCTGATATGGTCTTCTCTGAGTTGCCTTGGCAAGATATATTTCATGGCATCGATTTCAGTCCTTTCAGGTATTTTAGAATGGGCCTTGATGATGTTTACTTTTGGAGGTTCTAGGATAGGGGAGCACAGTTTGGGCACAATGGTTTGACTATTATGATGAGAGTGGCGCACCGTTAGCATGGTGGCTCTTTATTGAGACTGACTTGGAACCCTAGGATTATGCTGGTTTGTAGTTCACTAGTTGTTAGGATGAGGGAGGTAGTGATGACTTTTAGGAGTTTACTCTTATGGTGCATCGGTTGGGCTCTCTCGAAGAGCAATTCTCTGAGGAGTTGATTGAGTCTGTGCAATATCTAATTGCTCATCTTACCAGTAGTTTTCAGGAGGTCTCTTTCATGGATGCCCAGCAGGACAATGCTTTGAGTAGATGGAGCTACAAACCTCCTAGGTTGACGTGGAACCCTGGGATCTTACTTGGTTTTAATGTGGATTAGTTTGTTGTTTTTGTAGTTGTGATGGCATTGCTTGAGGACAAGCAATCTTTGGGAAGGGAGGATTGTAATGTCCCCTTTTTAGTGTTTCCTTATTTGGCGATGGCAGTTGGTGCTATCTTTCGGAATCTGTGTTTGCATATTTAGAGGAGTATAGTGATATTACCAGTGAACTTTTTTGGGCCTTGGTGGGCAAAGTTGCTATTTTTAGCAATGTCTATTTTTAGTAAGTTTTAGTGCATCTTAGTTCGGGCTAGTTTGGAGTTTAGACACACCATTTTTAGCAACTTGCTAGTTTTAGTAAGTTCTATTTTGGGCACCTTGTCTTGGCAACAGTGCAGTGCAGAGTTTCTATTTTTGGCAGGGATGAGTTCTCTCGGTGATCAGAGTTAATATTTGTTTATTTGCCACTTAAGTTTATAAAGTTGTTATTTTAACTAAGTGAGAAGGAGTGTGGGTTATAAGAGACCTCCTTGGCCTAGTAGAGTAAAGTTGTTTTTAAAGAGGGGACAATGTTATCTCATGTTGACGCCTAGAAAGAAGGTTATATTTCATATTTTGAAGGCTTAATGTTTGCCTCAGAAGGTGGACACCCCCTTTGGAGAGAATTTCGTGAAATTTCAAAAAGGTTAAGTTTAATGTAATTTTTGGAGAGCTAGAAAGGGGCGTGGGCTTTTGGAGGGAAAAGATGAGTTTGAAATTATGTTGCCCTAATTTCCCCCTCTTTCTCTATTTATTCCGTTTGGAGCTCTCATTTGTGGATTGCAGACTTTGATGACATAAGGAGACTCTGCTGGATTGTTTCCAGAATTTGTATACTGCTCGTTGAGGACGAAAACCCTCATCTCTAGTTGCTGGTTTCTGTGGTGAAAGATCCACCCTAGCTGGTTGGCGCTTGGATTGAAGATTTTTAGTGTTTTGGCTTGATGGTTTTGAGCATTTTGGCATTGATATAATGAAGATATTTATAGTTTTTTTGATATGGGTTTAAAGATTTTGGCTTGGTGAATGATTTGTACCATTTTGGAGTGTGATTGGAGCTGTTTTAATTCACTTTCAGGTCTGATATAAAGGTTCTGAGTTCTAGAAATGCATATTTTCTAAGTAGCTGGAAACACAAAATTGTTCATAACTCTGTTTGTGGAAGGAATATCATTCTGGGTGATGATCCTATGGATTCCTCTTTGCTGGGCACCCCATTTAGAGTACTCATTTGGATAGTTCGGTGAAGAACTGAATTTACAAGTCAGATCACCCTTCTAGGGAACCATTCCCTTCTAGGGAATTGTGCCCTTCCTTGGGTTTTGGTCTCCATTGATTGAAGTCTGATTAGTATTTACAGCGACCTGCAAACAGCTTCAGAAAGGGGGTTTTGGTTGATAAAAATGATGGAAATATGAAAGATCAGGTTGGGGTTTGATGGCACTTGCATTTGGCGCTCTCCATGAGGAGTTAGTATGCATTACTGCTCATTGCATGGCTGGAAATTGTACCTTTAATGACTGTGACCAGGTCTGATACGAATTTCCTTTAGTGTGATTTCAGTTATTGTTGAAGCCAATATGTTTGTAAATGGTTTAATATGATATGATGCAAATTATATTGTCTATGCTCTTTTCTATGCTATGATTTCAATGCATGCCACAATCATGTTGAATGGGACTTGAAACAAACACATACAGCATTCCCCTTTTATTTTTTAAACACAAAAAAAATCAGGGGTAGCCATTGCATGCTTCTTGCTCGTACACTATCTGAAAAGGTGTACGTCCAATAGTCACTTTAAATGTTGTCCTATATGCCCTAATATTGTTGGTAGGCATTGTTCTCAAACCATACTTTCAATCTCACATGATTTTAAATGATGGTAATAAGTATCTTATTTGCAGCTTTAGCTTGGTTGTTTGTTCTTGGGTAGCATGAACTACACAGGGTTTGAAAAATCCAAAATTCACTTGTCATTAACTGAATTACATGGTTAACAAAGCGTTTTCCCTTGTCGCTTTTTGTTTGTATGAAAATTTCAAATCGGGCGACTATTTGTTCATAAACAAACCATGTCATGTTATCTGGTAAATCCCATGCTTTCACCCATTTTGTCATATATTCTGTGGCTATTATATTGTACTTGCATCTATGCATCTGATTGGCTTTTAGGGGAAGTCTGACTCCATAATTCATGAAAATCTTGTGGTTGAGAGGGCAAGAGTGGCATGAAATCTCTTTTGAGGGGTTTCCTCACTCATCGGTATGTGTCACATTTGACTACCCAGTCCTGGGCATTAGTGTGAAGTGTTGGCCACCATAGGCCTGCCGAAAATACCTTTGGTGCAGTGGTATTAAGCCCCATGTGGCTGCTTACAAGTCCTTCAAGTGCTTCTTCAAGTAAATCTCTTACCTCCTTATGCATCATGCATCTTCTTAAAATATGATCAAGACCCATTTTCTACAACAATCCATTGATCAATTGAAATGTTTTAGCCTTGAATGCTAACTTTCTCCTTTCTGTAGGTGGCATGTCCTTGGGGAATGAGGACATTGAGAGTTATTCTCCGATGTTCTTGTACCATATTGGTATTGCAACTATTTGGAATAAGTGAGCATTAGGAAGTCTTCATGTACATTGTTTGAAGGTTCTCGTGACTTGATCATGGAGAGTTGATCTACAATAACCTAGATCTTTCTTGGCCGTACAAAAATTTGAAGTGTAAATCTTTGAAGTAACAACAATCATCTACTTACTCGACCTTGGATTATTGGCTTGTTTACCAAATACATTAATGCTTGATGGTCTACATAAAAGGTGAAAGATGTAGTGAGAAAGTGTGTTGGAACTTTTATACTACACAAACCATGCCAAGAGCCTCCCTCTCCATAGTACTATAATCCAATTCGATGTTTGACAACAATCTATTGGCAAATTAGCAGGAGCATTACATAGTCTGAATTGCATTCTATTGTCTTCAACTTGTATTTTTTCACTATACTTATTTGGTTGTACCCACAAAATCTATCCATAGAAGAATATATTTCATGTCCTACAACTTCTTCAAGGATAGAATCTGTAAATGGAATAGGAAAGAGGTCTTTGATTGTGACCACTTTCAGGTTCCGAAAGTCCATGCATATCCTGATTTGTTCCCACTCTTTCAATGAGATGACAATGGGTAATACCTAGTTGCTTGTTTCCACTTTAAAAATAATCTCTACTTCAAGCATTTTAGTAATCTCCTCTTGGGCATTTGCTGCATAGTTCTACTTCACTCTATATGGTCTTCTTCATACCAACTGTTCTCTAGGTACCAAGGGAATTATGTGGACATATAGTTTCGGTGGTACTCCTTTTAAATCTTTGTATGTCCAAGCAAAGACATCTTTATATGCTAGGAATATCTTGAATGCAGTGGTTTTCAATATAGGGTTCCAATTATCTATGACCATTATTACCTGAACCCCTTTCTTTTTCCAAATTTACTTTCATTGTGATGGGTTCTTGATATTTCATGTCTCTATTGCCCTCAAATCTATGTTCCATAGTGTTTTGGGGATGGGGATGGCAGTTTGGGGGCCCTTTTTGTGGGATGGTGGGGGAAATTATATATATATATATATAGATAGAGAGAGAGAGAGAGAGGTTTAACTAATAATATACAGCAGAATAGCAACAATAAATATATCATGACAGCACTGACAGCAGCAACGATAGTATAACAGCAATAAGTACAGCAGTGACAGCAGCAACAATAGTATAACAGCAATAAATATATCATGATTTAGATTCATAGTTAATGATATAATTTATATAACAGTTAACACTGTTTTTTTCATTTCATGAAGTTCTTTAGATTATTTTAAAATAGTTAATAGTTATATAAGTTCTTCAGATTCATGAAGGAATGTTAAAATAGTATTTTTTTTATTAATGTCATGAAGGAATTTAAAAATAACATTCTAATAAGTTGCCTTGCCATTGGGGAGATTTGGGCATCTCTAAGATGGTCGAGGGATGTCTTAGATGTCCCTGGATGCCTTGGGGATGGCCAAATGTCCCTACAACATTTCCTATTCTTGCAATGCATTTTTGGAATGTTTCAAAATTTTGAAGATTTTTGGGGACGGCCAGGGGATGTCCCTTCCTGTCATGTTGGACTGGTAACATTGTTGGGGATAGGGATGGGGGTTGATGGGCGGGGATGTGGATGCATCCCCATGGAACACAACTTCATATTGATAAATTGGTGCATCACCCAACTTTGCATTCCCTAACTTATATTTTGTATATTCTAGAGGAAATGCAGAAGTAGATGTTGTTGAAAGATCATCTTGCATACCTTTTCCTTTTCTATCATCTCTTTTTCCATGCTCTTTCTCAATAATATCCATTATTTCAATCATATTACAAGTGGGTTGTAATACTTCGGAGTGTTCCATTTTCCAATGGAACAACCCACTGAAGGAACTTGTTTCATTTTTGGAACATGGTTGCAAGTCCAGGATTCCTTCAGCAGTCAACTCCATAGGGCCTTCTCCTTTTTTCAGACCACCTTTCTCCCGAGTCTTAATTTGAAGCCAGATGAGGCTACTTCCTCACTTATCGCTTGGTTCCTTAGATCAATTATGGTTTTCCTACCTTTATTTTCAATGGAAACTATACTCGTTTTCTAGTTGTGGTTGGCTTTGGCTATTATTAGCCACCTTTGACCCATTAGTGCATCATATGCTTTCTTATATAAAGAAATGACTACAAAATTTAATAAAAATGATTGAGTTCCAAAGTACATTTTGAGTCATCAAAACTCCTAGTACCTTGATTCCTTGTTGGTCTGCTACACTAGTTGAAAGTTGGAGGCCAAATGGTTGGTTTGTCTAGACTTTTCTAGGTGTTTTCAAGTACATTTATGCTTGATCCTCCATCAATGATTGTGTTAGTGATATTTCTTCCAAGTATTTCTATATGCACAACTATTGCTTTTTTTGCGAGGTTGACTATTAGTAACATAGGATGTGTCACCTAATCACTACATACTAGAGGTTCTACTATTAAATCTTCATTCTCCTTGAGATTCATTATTTGTTTAGTCCTGTCACTCTCTATTGTTGTAGTGACAATTGCAGCCATGTTTTGGGACGATTTGTAATAAATCTACCATTTTGACTAGTATTGTGTGATGAGCCTAACCAAATCAGACTCAAAAACTCTTCACTTGCTGCTTTGGAATTTTTGTCAAACAGTTTTCATGCAACCAATGGTGGCCAATATGCATCTACAGCAACTAAGCATTAATACAAACACTTTCCTTACCAACTGAATGTGCAAGAAGACATCTACAGCCACTTGGCATTTAATCAAACAATTGGCATGCATGCTAGAGTGTACAAATGAGAACTACAGCCATAGACAATTTTAAAAACAATTGCCAAGCAACCTCAAATTTAGACTCTTTAATTGAATGGTCTGATTACCAAGACTCAAAGAATCTGATTTCAATACTACTATGATTAGCCAAGACTCTTGGCTTTACAAACTAATGCCTTCCTAAAATCTGAATACACATTGCAGCAACTAGCATTATCTTATACACTACATATGAATGCAAATAACATAAAACCTGGTGTAATTCAAGCTCCTGATGTTGGTGATAAGATAGCAGCCTTGGTTCCTTCAAAATGATCTCTGAAATCTTCAATGATAAACCAGATACGAACATGAATGTTATTCAAAACCCTCTAGAAGTCATCCCTGGCAGCCCAGCTAGCTGTAATTACAAGACAAATGCACACAGCAATATGCCTTCAAATATATTTCCTCCAATCTGTCCACAAATGCCTAAAAGATAATGAACAATGGCTGCAAATGTGAAGCTACAGGTCTGTAACCCATAACAGCAGATAATAATCTTGATATTCTTCAATGGAAATCCTTCAAAGTTTGAAATACTCTTCACCAATGGTTGTTCTTTGCATAAAATGAAATCTGCTCTTCAAACCCTAGTGAAATTCTGAGGATAACCACTTAATAACTGCATTGGTACTGTAGCGAACTATTCACGCGCACTGTAGCAACAACTGTAGTGTTTTACTGTAGCGCGGCACTATTCACGCCACTGTAGCATCTAACAAAAATTCCGATCTGCAAGTAATAAATGATATGGTACGGCTGGAGATGCAATAGCTTGAGAAATAAGAATGAAGCTGGAAGTTGATCTCTTGTAGATTTAATATTTTCTTCTTCAAACCCTTACTTATTTTCCCCTGTAAGCACGAATGTAACTTCTGAAAAAAGCTACCCTGTTAGCAAGCTTCAGCTGATCTTTCACAACCTCAGTATGCTTGATTCTGAAGAGTTGACGTTCTCCTAAACCTGATTGCAGAAACCTTTGTTTCTCCAACTCCAAATGTTCTCAGAGAGAAAAGACAAATTCAAATGATCATCAATAATGAGTTCGATTTGTCTTGAAGAGAAATATATATCTTTTTCCTCAAAAGTTCGACCCTTTTCAAAAAATCAACTTAATTGCATTTAATAATATAATAATTCACCCTTTTAGAGACTTAGGAAAATTATTAATAAATGGCGTCCATATTAAATGAGTAACAAATACTCATTTAATAATAATAATGCTCCTTTATTATAAAGTATTAAATACTTTATAATTTGCCATTAATAATTAATATTTTAATATTTCACTTAAAGTGACTTTATAATATAAAGTCATAATAATAATCATTTAATTATTATTAAATGCTCCGTAATTCTTCGTTTGCTCAACAAACTGTCAAACTGGGTCGAAACTGAGAAGACTAGCTAAGCCAGGTGCCCTGCCAAAAATAGTAACCCCTGTCGACCTGACTTACTATAAATAGTAAGTGCCTGAATATCACTCTGTGAGTCCCTACAAAGGCCCAAACCTGAATCAATTGGAGTAAGGTCCTGAAACTCTAGATAACTGCCAAGGAAGACCCTCTCATCACATTTGTCAGCCTACGAGGGTCAAATGATAGGCTAATCCTTACGAACTCTGATGCTCGCAAAATGGGGACATTACAATCCGCCCTCCTTGAAATTGCTTGTCCCCAAGCAATCTCCACTGCAAAGAAACTCCAATCCTCGGGAGGCCCAAAAGAAGAGAACAACTGTGAAATATCCCACATCTCTAACTGACTCCTGTAGAACCAGCATAAACATAGTTGCGCAAAATATTCCTGGATCCCAAACTCGGAATGGAAGTCTGTCGTGCCTAATACCCTCCGACTTCCTCTGCACTACTCTGATCTCAACTTCACCATGCCAGAAGTGGTGAAGCAAACCAATGGGACCCATCCAATCCATCGTGCCAAACCTATCGCCACCTGGATCCCAAAACAACCGAACCCCACATCCATTCGCCATATAGAGATAAAAATATCTGGAAGCGTCTATAACACAATATCTCTCTACAACTCCCGCTAAACTCCCATGGATGTGATAACTAACCAAACCATCATGCCAACTGACACCATTGTCATCCTGTAACCATGTACCCATAAGAAAACTTTGTGACATAGAAGTAGCAAACCCTGTTGGATACATATCAGCATGATGTATAACTGACAGCTGTCCCTGCAAGTAATCCCCCACAAACAGCTGAGTCAGGTGCTCGCAGCCGCTAATCCCATCTTTTGAAGATGGTGAATACCCATCCCACAAAGGATGGTATAATCCGGGAGCCAATCCACACCGATGCATCATCAAGTCCTCTGTGTGTGGATCAAAAGAAAAGTGATGAGCACTCCTCACTGTGTAGTCACGGTAAAATGCTCCAACCTCTATCAATGGCTCATCACTAACAACACTTGAATCAAGCAGCTGATCCCTCTGACTCTGAAAAACAAGAAGCTGGCATCCAAAATCAGCTGCATGAGATGAAGTAACAGATTTGCTTCCAAGAGAGGGAAACAAATCCATATGAGAGCCATACTCCCAACTAGATGACACTCTGTGAGTCCCTTGTGAAGATGATGGAGTAACGTCATGTACTAACACACAACTCTCAGGAGAATCCACCACAGCCACACAAGAGCAATCAACTATTGAACCTGCATCATTTGTCATCGTATTGACCACAGGAGAACCTGATGTAACATGTGGTCCTCTGCTGCTCTCAATCCAAGTACTCATCCCAACTGAGTCAACTGCCCCTGTATTTGGCACGGATGTTACCACATCCTCTCTACAACCCGTGGATGTATGATCCTCATCGACTGCCACTATATGTAACTGTACTGTATCTGCAGCTGGTGGAGACTGTGTCAAACTCAACTCCACGGTAAGCACGTCCAACCGTGACTGTGACTCTTGAAGGGCCAACTCGACGCTCTGCAATGAGTCCATAGTCACCTCAAGCTCAATTGGCGTGGTAGAAGCTGCTGATATAACAGTATCTTCACACACTTCCATATTTGTGGGCTGCAAACCACAAACAAGCACTTCTGCTTCTTTCTCGATCCCTTCATCAATAGAATGTTCTGCTTTTTCTTTCATTGTTCTCCTAATGTAATTGACCACACCCCTTTTTCCAGGTTTCAAAACCAACACACAATTCAAGTAGCAGTCAAAAGAAACATCATTCCTGAACTCCTCTGACATACTCTGATATTCTGCGCGGAATATGGAAGCATCATGTTCACATTCCCTCATGAACTGTTCGGAAAATCTACTGAATTCCATTGTAGCAACTCAAATTTCTTTTTGTTCTCCAACAGGATGGCAGGATCTTGGCTCTGATACCACTGTGATGAGCCTAACCAAATCAGACTCAAAAACTCTTCACTTGCTGCTTTGGAATTTTTGTCAAACAGTTTTCATGCAACCAATGGTGGCCAATATGCATCTACAGCAACTAAGCATTAATACAAACACTTTCCTTACCAACTGAATGTGCAAGAAGACATCTACAGCCACTTGGCATTTAATCAAACAATTGGCATGCATACTAGAGTGTACAAATGAGAACTACAGCCATAGACAATTTTAAAAACAATTGCCAAGCAACTTCAAATTTAGACTCTTTAATTGAATGGTCTGATTACCAAGACTCAAAGAATCTGATTTCAATACTACTATGATTAGCCAAGACTCTTGGCTTTACAAACTAATGCCTTCCTAAAATCTGAATACACATTGCAGCAACTAGCATTATCTTATACACTACATATGAATGCAAATAACATAAAACCTGGTGTAATTCAAGCTCCTGATGTTGGTGATAAGATAGCAGCCTTGGTTCCTTCAAATGATCTCTGAAATCTTCAATGATAAACCAGATACGAACATGAATGTTATTCAAAACCCTCTAGAAGTCATCCCTGGCAGCCCAGCTAGCTGTAATTACAAGACAAATGCACACAGCAATATGCCTTCAAATATATTTCCTCCAATCTGTCCACAAATGCCTAAAAGATAATGAACAATGGCTGCAAATGTGAAGCTACAGGTCTGTAACCCATAACAACAGATAATAATCTTGATATTCTTCAATGGAAATCCTTCAAAGTTTGAAATACTCTTCACCAATGGTTGTTCTTTGCATAAAATGAAATCTGCTCTTCAAACCCTAGTGAAATTCTGAGGATAACCACTTAATAACTGCATTGGTACTGTAGCGAACTATTCACGCGCACTGTAGCAACAACTGTAGTGTTTTACTGTAGCGCGGCACTATTCACGAGTACTGTTCACGTGGCACTATAGCGCGGCACTGTTCACGCCACTGTAGCATCTAACAAAAATTCCGATCTGCAAGTAATAAATGATATGGTACGGCTGGAGATACAATAGCTTGAGAAATAAGAATGAAGCTGGAAGTTGATCTCTTGTAGATTTAATATTTTCTTCTTCAAACCCTTACTTATTTTCCCCTGTAAGCACAAATGTAACTTCTGAAAAAAGCTACCCTGTTAGCAAGCTTCAGCTGATCTTTCACAACCTCAGTATGCTTGATTCTGAAGAGTTGACGTTCTCCTAAACCTGATTGCAGAAACCTTTGTTTCTCCAACTCCAAATGTTCTCAGAGAGAAAAGACAAATTCAAATGATCATCAATAATGAGTTCGATTTGTCTTGAAGAGAAATATATATCTTTTTCCTCAAAAGTTCGACCCTTTTCAAAAAATCAACTTAATTGCATTTAATAATATAATAATTCGCCCTTTTAGAGACTTAGGAAAATTATTAATAAATGGCGTCCATATTAAATGAGTAACAAATACTCATTTAATAATAATAATGCTCCTTTATTATAAAGTATTAAATACTTTATAATTTGCCATTAATAATTAATATTTTAATATTTCACTTAAAGTGACTTTATAATATAAAGTCATAATAATAATCATTTAATTATTATTAAATGCTCCGTAATTCTTCGTTTGCTCAACAAACTGTCAAACTGGGTCGAAACTGAGAAGACTAGCTAAGCCAGGTGCCCTGCCAAAAATAGTAACCCCTGTCGGCCTGACTTACTATAAATAGTAAGTGCCTGAATATCACTCTGTGAGTCCCTACAAAGGCCCAAACCTGAATCAATTGGAGGAGTAAGGTCCTGAAACTCTAGATAACTGCCAAGGAAGACCCTCTCATCACATTTGTCAGCCTACGAGGGTCAAATGATAGGCTAATCCTTACGAACTCTGATGCTCGCAAAATGGGGACATTACATATTGTAGTTTGTAGTATTCGTGCAATAATTTTATCTGACTCCAACTCACTAGTAGGAGTACTTGCATGTTCGTTGGAGCATCAACATTCCTTTGCCATCACGTGCTCTAATTCTACTCATGCTTTGGCATATATACGTGGTTTTGGATATACAACCTTCTTGGCTTGTGCTCGTGTGATTGCTAATACTTTTTTGTTTCTTTCCACATCAATCATGTTGATGCTAGTTTTTGCTTTGAGCATTTTGCATTGTCATGATCTCTAGGTCCACACCATTTGCATAGTAATCTTGTTTTATTTTGGTAGTCTCTTGTGGAATGTCCCCATTCATTGCATTGTCAACATTGTATACTAGAACATCCTTTGGAGTCATATTCTATGCGACTCCTACTTCCCCCGCTATTATTGGATCTATTATTTTTACCTCTTGGATTCCTAGAGCTGCTTGGATATGCATTCTTGTTATTCTATGGCTTTTATGGAGTGTTGAGTGGATCACCCTCCTTGTGTAAAAAGCACTTGTGTGCTCTTAAACTTCAGATTGTATGAGTACTCTCTTAGTGAATTGCCTATAATTTGGTAAATATCATAGAACGTTTTCTTGGGACAATTGCTTTGGTGCAATCTTCGCTTTTGCAATTGGTACACCATAATTCTTTAGGTTCTTTGCTAATTTATTTATTTTCTTTCAATTCCTTCATCATTCAAAGCATGTCTCTTTGTAGTGTTTGTATTGTTGCCGATTCATCATCATTGCTTCTATCCAATCCATCATCTTCATTTTTTCTCTTTTGGATTGTGAAGACATCATATCCTCACTTTCTATGTCCATTGCTCTATTATATGCTTTTGTCTATGATGAAATCATGAAGGTGCTACAACTCTTATCCTTTTTTTCAATAAAGAAATAAGACTTGCAATGAACCTTCTTGTCTTTAAACCATTTGCAAGTTTTTTTTCGAATTTTACAAGTAATTCCTTGAGTCTACCATTATATGCTCTTACACTTTCATGCTTATCTTTCTTGGTGTTGTAAATTTCTCCTACAATTTCATTGTTATCTTGAAGCAGTTTGAATTCCTCTTCAAAAGCCTTTCATAATTTCTTCCATGCATTTCAAGGGGTTGGTTTGATCTTTATGCACCTCTTAGGGTGGCTGGAAATGTAATGCTCTTTCTCCAGAATTAAAATTTTTGGGAAGACTCATAGCTTATTTTTTATTTTTTCGTAGGCTAAGGGATAAAGTTAGGGAAATAATTTAATAATAATGTATGTTTTTTGATGAATAAGTGTCTTTATTATTAATTATAAAATAATATTGTACATATTCACAAAAAATAAGGTGGGAGGAAGAAAGTCCAAACAGGGAAAAATCTGGAACAAAATAAACAAATAGGATTTTATGCGGCAAGAGCAAGAGTAGTAGTCGAAGGAGTAGGGGAGTCTTGATCGTTCGGTTTACGCCATACATTAGTAGGGTTTGAAGTGTCATCGAGGGGCTCCCACCCATCATTACCTTCATTATCTTTTTTTCTTCATCAAGTGGTTGAGTGTCATGAGTAGGTGATATAACAAGAGTGAGGTGAGGGAATTTGCTAGTGTCAAGCCAATCACTAAACTCATAGCCAAGAACTTGGGGAGAAGTAGATTGGTGGTGGGTAGGTTGAAACCTCATGGAGACCTGTCCTTGGCTCTTCTTGTAGGAGGCTGCGAAGCATGGGAATGCGCGTCTTGTTCTCCATGAGCAGATTGACAGCATCCTCGATGGCTCCCATGAGGTAGAGAATGGCCTCAAGTAGAGGCAATAATAATATTTTAAGCCATCCAATAATTTTATTTTATAACATTGTAAAAATGATGATGTACGTATTATTATTCTATTAATGTGGGTTTAATGTAATGCTTTATTAAAAGTGTTTTTGAACACTTTTGGAGGAAATATTACGTGGAAAAAGAAAACTCAAATTAAAAGGGCGAATATAAAGAAAAGAGTTTGGCACAAAAAAGGGCATCCTTTGATATTATCAAACCCCTTTTTCAGAGCTTGAACAATTTTGTTCATCTCCACGCTCAAGGACGATACCCCTTTGGTGTAGAAATCTAGAGGACAAAAACTATCTTGGAATCCATTTTGGATTGGAGGATGAAAACTCTCTTGTCCATCTGAGGTGATTCCACTTAGGGATCGAGTTCTGCTAAAAGATCATAGCTATTCTAGTAGTTGGATGCAGATTTCAAAAAAAGTTTAGGTTTGTGGAGGTTCCTCCAGAGCAGGATACTTTATTGATATTAAATAGCAAATATTATTATCAATATTATTATTGGCCATACCCTTGCTGCCCGTATTAGTCAATATTCTAGCCGTACCCTTTATTGGTAGCATCTGTACTAATATTTGCAGTTTAATCTATTTTTTTGAGGCCGTTGTACAACTTGGATGAAATATCATATTTTTATTGGGCATTATACAAGTTTATGTGTGGTGGGACCTTAAATATTGTTGGTTGCCCTATTGCTTATTAGCTGTGTAACTTTGGAGTTGTATATGTATATTCCTCATGAGATCTTGTGATTTTGGCTGCTGTACCTAGTTGGTGGGGCTATAATATTTGCAAGGAGTAAAGTCCTCAATTTATGAGTGGCTGTATGACCAAACTTGGAACCAACATCAAGCGCTAGAATTCGTGTTGGTATTGCAGCCATTCTTATGCATGAATTTCATTTGACATAATATTCAAAATATATGGTTTGTTGTTGCATCAATATTTAATTTGGATTTTTTGAAAATATATACATCTAGAGAATTTCCAACTATTCCTTCTATCAATATTATCAATTTTCAATTGCTTTAATACAAAAATGTCATATGAAGTGTTAGTATCTAGTTGTGATTCTTCTTGCTGTCATAAACATTCCATAAATATTTAAATATTGCATATTATCAGAAACTACAAAAAATTGCATATTTTGTAAAAATTTCAAAATATAATGATCTTGCCAGCTTGTAGGGTGAGAGTTAACAAATTTAAATGCAACCCAATGATAGAGAAATATGATTTTATTAGAGAGTGGATAAAATTGCAAGATTAGGGTGAAGAAATTGAAGAAATAGAAATAAGAGAAAAGTAAGAAGGTTCTGATAGATGAAGAAAACACTGATATCCAATATAATGCCATCATTAGTATAAGTCAGGGCCAAAAATAGATGACATCTTATGGCATAATTGTTACAAACAATGTAGAATTTAAATGCTCAAAGGCCTTCCCAAACACCTATAGGTGTAGGAAGTGCTATTGCTGCTACAAATAACAAAACAGCTCTGGGTTCCGCATCGAGGCTTTTCCAGCCTAAGTTTTTACAAAGAGAAGTGGACCCTGAAGAAGAAGAACAACAAACCAAGAGTAAGATAGCTTTGCAACTAACTTTGATGAATATAGAGCTCTTGGACCAACATTTCATGCAGAAATGTCTCACTAATTTCTACAATCTAAAAATGAAAGGTGGACAAAAGAATGAAAGGAGGTAAAATGCAAATCAGCCTCGTAGAGACTTGTAGCTCAGATTGGGTAAGTTGATCATTCCCTCTTATGATGGATCAAACAAATGTACAACACGTGTTTGGGTTCAAAAGTTAGATACATACTTTTCATTGAACCCAATGTATGAAGAAGCTATAAAATTTGCTACTCTTTATCTAGGAGGCATATCTCACAAGTGATGGTACCATGGATTGGTCATCTAAGGGAATAGTTGATTAGTTCATATGATGAATTTAGACAAAGGCTTATTGATAGGTTTGATAGGAAGGAACCCAAAATTCATTTCAGAGAGTTGGCTCAGTTAAGACAATACAACACAATGGACAACTATGTGGTAGAATTTTAGAGGTTATCGGTGATGGTTCCTAATGTCTCTGAAAGGAGATTGATTGTTCTTTTAATGGAGGGTTTAAACATAGTTTAAAATGTGGGCTTGGTAGCTTACAAATTTGACTTAAGCTTGGGACTTGGCACACACTCGACAACTCAAAAATTTGACTTAGACTTGGGACTTGGCAATTTGGCCAAAAAACTCATAATTACACACAAAAAAGAAATAAATGTGTTTAGAGAACACGAAAGTCTAATTTGATTATCAATTATCATAATTCAAACATTACATATGCCATATTACCCTCAAACTCTCAAAATTTGAAATGTCAACAATACATTGTAATAGAACAAAATTATAAATAATAAATGTATAACAACAATATAACTGTTTACATATGATGATGATGTCAAAAAAACCAAATGTAATCTACATTTTCCTCTTCCCCCTCCTAAGTGAACTTAATTTTTCGAGCCTCGAACTAGAAGGTAAGTCAATATCAAAATGATGACCAATTGTTTCCTCAAAGGTGTCTTTATTTTCATCCATTGTATCCAACTCTATTGCTTTTGCTATTCCTCTCTCCAATTCAACAAGATTTTCATCAAGAAGCAAGACATCACTATGTTCTTCAATAGTTCAATCATCAAAAGGATTGATGTTGTCCAAGTTGATGGCATCATGAGAAGGACCTTCCACCTTTTTGGTTTGAAGGTGAAGGTTGTACCGAACAAAGACAAGGTCATTGAGGTGCTTCTTGGTCAACTTGTTCCCCTTCTATATGGCTCCAATTGTGTTCACACCCAAAAGCACAGTAGGGCTGGGACAAAACATAGATAGCTAGCCTTTGAAGATTTGGTGTGCTAGCACTATAATTCTTCCACCACAAATCTACAAAGAAAACATTAAAAAAATTATAAGAATTAAGTAAAAAATTTAGAGCTTGTTCAAAATTTCAAGTTTCTAGTTTTTACTTCTAGTATTAAACTAAAAATTAAAGGATTACTTTTTTACTTGGCTATTGCTTTTCCCTCCTTTGAATTGCTTGAGTTGAAGAAAAAAGCCTCCCTTCACACTTTTGCAGACTTCCAACTCATCAAGAAATTTGTTTCTCATCTCAATTTCTAGCACTATCTTATGAATGCATGAGACAATGCTTGCCATGGCCTTCTCATTAGCCTTAAATGTATAAAAAAATAGAACTTTGGGTTTAGGTAGTATGCCATGACATGTATTGGCTAGTGGAGTTAGTTTGTCAAATTACAATCAATGATGTGCCAAATGATTTCATATTTTATTTTGTTTACACCATAGTAATGCAAAATGGCTTCTTTGGCCTTATCCATGGCCTCATAGAGGTAACCCATCAGAATGCCATCCCCATCTGCCAAATGAAGAACCTTGACCAAAGGTTCTGTCACCAAAAAGATTGAATTTTTTTTTGAAATTATTACAAAATTAACCAAAAAAAAGAAGCTAGAAATAGATAATTCCATATAAAGTTTATGTTTGTATTCATTACTTACCTTTATTAACTCCTTTGCAATTTTTATGAATAAGTCATCAAAAATTGTTTTTGTAGCTTTCTCCTTTTTGGTTTTTTTGGAATATAGAGACTCCATCTAGGCATTGGACATGGACATCAACGTGAGAAAGAATGGTGGCAACAATGCTTTTTAAAGTGAGGAAGTGGCTAGCAAATTAGGTCACTCCCAGTCACACAAGCTCCTTTCCA
Source organism: Sequoia sempervirens (assembly GCA_007258455.2). Lineage (NCBI taxonomy): Eukaryota > Viridiplantae > Streptophyta > Pinopsida > Cupressales > Cupressaceae > Sequoia > Sequoia sempervirens. The sequence goes on along the minus strand of VDFB02000010.1, from coordinate 20,723,588 downwards.
TTTGTGTGCTTTCTCATCAAAGCAATGACTCAAGTATGTTTGTAGATAAATTTGGTAACTTGTTTAGCATCTTCTCACACTTCTAATTGATCCAATCTTTCCAATGTCCTCTAGCATCAAATCTAGGCAATGTGCGACACAAGGAGTCTAAAAAATAGTACAATTCCTCTCCATAATAAGTCTCCTCGTGGATACATATGCTGCTGTGTTATCCATGATTTGGACAATATTCTCAACCCCAAGCTCTTGGATCACCCCATCCAATAGATTGCACAAAGTCTCAACGTTTTTGACTTTGTGTGAGGCATCTATGGACTTCAAGAACACCAATGTGTCATTACAAGCCACTAAAAAGTTGAGACTCCTATTTGGCTCATTTGTCCATCCATTTAATAAGATGCTGCACTTCTTTCTCCTCCATACTTTCTTTTTGTCATAAATCAAAATTTGTGTATTTTTTACAGCTTGGCCTTCCTCTAGGAATGGCCCTATCAAATCCTTGGCTATTGGAGTTGTAACCCTTTATCAACAACTTTCACTGCATTCGCCAAATCTTCCCAATATGGGTTGTTCGCCACATTGAAGGGAAAATTATTGTAGTACCAAAATTTTTGTTGCCATCCTAGCCTCATTGTGTTTTTTCTTATTCCAAGTGGTACCTTCAAGTGAAGGTTGTGCTCTTGGAACATTGTACGGGATAAAGAAATTTGGTGTTGATGAAGGTAGACGATTAGAAGTAGAATCCTTAGGAGTCTCATCAGTAGAGGAAAGCAGATGAATGTTTGGGGTAGAACCTACAGATAAATTAGGATCGACATTCATTATTGTTGCTATTGCTTCCTTTGTCCTCTGCTTTTCCATTTTTTCATTTCATAATTGGCAAGTAGGGCATCTATTTCTCTTGTAGTCTCTTTGGGCATAGAAAGGCATTGTAATGTCCCTATCCTGAATTGACCTAAAATTTGCCTATTGAACACAAATTGCAGCAAATTAGGGTTAGGGTTCGTCTTACCAAATAAATATCTCAATAATGCAATTCTGGGTTTGAATCCTACAATCACCACATGAACAATATATGCAAGATATATAGACATCTATGCTTACTTGTTAGAGTTAGACAATTACATCATATCCATAGATTATCAATAATGCAAGAATATTAGTATTTTGGGAGAAGGGACATGATGGGTCTGCCCGAAGCCATTTCCATACCAAGCCTAAGAGGGTGTATACCACAGCCCTCCCCCTTGGTGGCTTGTATCTGCTTTCCCCATCAATGTCTCAACCTCCTGAAGACACTTGCCATCTTGTGGAATTGGGCTGAGGTCGCAAATGGGCTCTGTTGGTACTTAGCCTTTTTTACCACTTCATCCCAGGCCCTTCCTACAAGGTGGGTTTCAGACAATCACGCAAATCACATATTCTCTCACAAGAACAAATACAAAAATATTTTATTATCCATAAGCAATATGTAAATACATGTAAAACAATGATTGGCAGAAAAACATCAAGTATACCCCTGAATATTCAGGTATGTCTGATAATAGAGATCTGTTGCGCTGAAACTGGACTGATTTCCCTTTGCTGATCTGTATCTTCCTCTGCTTTTATTGATTTGTTCTTAATATTCAGAAGATATTGCTTAAAGAGAAACAAACGGATTAGTTTCAATTGCATAATGATTAATAATTGCTGCAAGCATCATTATTACATAATCGTATATAACATATATAGATATTCTATATATATGTGTATATATTTAGAATTACTAATAATTACTATTGCCTGCTCATGTATATAATTTATATATTAAACTTACTTCCCTTGCTATTGATTTATCATCTGCCTCCATATATTCCTCCTCGATCCATCTTCTTCTTCATATATACTTCTTGATAACAATCCCTTATTATACTTGAGGGCTGCTGCCTTTCTGAGTGCAAGCTACTTATTCATTTCTGATTGCTTTGATCTGCCTTAATGCTTAGGAAATATATATTCCAGATTTCTTATTTTGTCTTTCTATTCCATGAGGATTCCAGATCAGACTTTCTTGAATGCAGATGTATTTTTGAAGGAGATCGATGATTGAATACTTAGTTGTTATTACCTTTCCTAATGGCCCCTTTTGCAAATGGTTTGACTTCCATTATATCTCCCTATGTCCAAGTGAAATAGTGCATCTGTTGAAAGGAGGCAACTATCCGAATGGGTGTGTCTTTAACAAATCTGTTTTAGCAATAATCACTGCCTTCTTTAATAATTGCTTCTCTTAATAATTATATTTGCCTTTTGAATCGCTGCCAATTACCCACTAAATCGTTGCTGTTCATTTTCAATTATTGTCTTATATTCCATCGCTGCTTTTATTAATTCCTTTAAACTTCCAATCTGCTGCCGCTCCTTATATTAATTGATGTCTTTAAATGGCTAAACAAATGCTTGCTAAATGAATTGGAGGTTTGCAGGGGACAGATTTTGACAACCAAATCTGACGTGGAATATTCTATCCCCCTGTGTATTGTTAAGGAAATGTAATGTATTTATTTTTATATATTTATATTATTATACTGATTTATAATCATAATAATATATTTAAATTGTGAATATTTATATTTGTATTTTTAATACTTGTATTTCAACATTTGCAATTTTGGGGGCATGACAGGCATGCCTTCACATCATGTCTGGGTATTTTAGCAAGGTGGTATTTTAATCTGTTAATTCCCACTGTCATAAGAAACTTACATTCATTGCAACAAACTTGGCCTTGACAATACCTAATGTTCGATACTTTCATATAGGATTTTTCTTACCATTCATTTGTGTTGAACTTGATATTGCTGATTTTAATATAGAAAACAATATATTAGTAGGGTTTTGAATAAAAATCAACAAAGTGACAAACATTTATAAGTGTAAATAGGATGCAAGCACAATAGAAATTTTTTAGGAAATGATGGGGGAAGGGGAAATGGACAGCATTTCCCTTAGGTTTTCAACTTTAATAATTTTCAAATAAACTAAATAGCTACATATTAGTTTGAATCTTTGAAGGCACCTTAATATCTCCTTCCAATTCCCTTCGCTCAGTGTGTTTTTATCATGTGGATGCTGAACATTCTTTGCTGGGTGGTGTTAGTTGTTATGATCAGATGAAAAACTCAGAAATTAATTCAAAAATCAGACACAATAACACAGCATATACCCTTGGAAAACCCTCCACTTGAGGGAGAAAAATGTAGAAACCCCTGTTTCCGCTAACTTCTGAAACTGCTAATTTTTTTGCTTGTTTTGACGTTTTTGGTTTTTTTGGTGTTTTTGCATGAATTAAAGAAGGTTGCGATTTTGCAAGAATTTACTAATAAATTCAAATAAAATACTACAATGCCAATATTGAAGGAAAATACGAGATCTAATGATGCCAGTTAATTTATTAATCTACTGGAGCGATTACAAAGAGAGCTGATAACATATGAATGAAAAAGCATTGCTTTTATTGATGAAAACCTGATATTGCAGCAGCATGATAATCTTCATGAAATGGTACGGCTGTAATAAATAACCCTTTCTCCCTCCAACAAATGATCCAGAATGATGTCAGATGCATAAGCGCCCCCAGTTGAGAAGTCAGACTACAAATATAGAAGGCAATTTGCCCTAAACAGAAAGGTACGGCCTTTTTGAGATGGTACGTCCTGCAGCAATAAATGTACGGCTTTGAAAACAGCAGCAAGCAAATAATAAAAGTACGACCCTTATTGAAATCTCCAGATCTCAGGAAAATAGGCGCATCAACTGAAGGAGCTCTGCTGGATGAATTACAGACTGAAAACCCTGAAGATAAATACTCTGTGAATGTTCTGTGATAACTTTTGAATGAAGATATCTCTCTGAAAGCAATAGATCAGCTGGTATTTCACAGCCTCTGAACTGCAACACTGAAGATGGCTCGTTGTCCAATGCCTGTAGACAACTGAAACCCTTGGCTTCGTTCTCCGGAAGAAGACTTGATCAAAAATTCGATATTCAACATAATGAGCTCAAATCCCAATGAAAACCCTTATATCTCCTCAAAAGTTCGACTTTTCTCAATTAGGCATCATTTAAATAAATTCGAACTTTTCTTTTTAATTTTTCAATAGTTTCAATCTCACTTTTAATTATAAATTATAATTAAAAGTGGCCCCCTTCAATGATGGTCGACCCCTTGAGACAAATCACTTAAGTTAAAATATTATAACTTTATAATATAAGCTCCGAATAATTAATATTTAATTTAACAATTAAAATATTAATATCTCCCACAAAATATGTCCGATTTACGAACCGTCTGAAGCTGGTGAATAAGTGAGTGATTCTGCACATGACCAAACCATACTGCTAAAAATAGCAGGGGTGCTCCGCTGAATGCCAAAATATCGCTTAAAAATAGTAAGTCAGTAAAAAGACGTCCGAATGAGCCCGAACTAAAGCCAATCGGTAAAACTTTGACAACCGGCCAAGCCAAGCTCCATCAAGACCTCATCCATCCTATCAGGTCACGAGGGTCGCATAATAGCTAATCATAACTCGAGAGATGTCAATCGAAGGGACATTACAGTCTACTTTCCGAAATTGCTTGTCCTCAAAGCAATCTCAACCCGGATGCTGCATCCTCGCCTCTCCCCATGTAGTATCCTCCACCGCAAATCTCTCCATTTCACCAAATATTCCCTGATAGTCCTCCAACGCAACTGTCTCTCTCTGTATTCCAGGATAGACTCAGGTACTAAAATCAACGATCCCTCATCATCTAAGGGAGGTAAAACTGCTGAAGGTACCACACGGTGTCCCAACGCCTTCTTGAGACGTGACACATGAAAAACATTGTGGACCTTGCTCTCTGCCGGAAGCTCTAGCTCATAAGCCACCTCTCCAACACGCCTCAGGATCCTGAAAGGACCATAATATCGTGGTTTAAGCTTCTCTGAACCACTCTTCCTAAGAGTAGACTGACGGTAGGGCTGCAGCATGAGGTAAACCATGTCTCCCACCTCAAAAGACCTCTCTGTCCTCTTCTGATCTGCGTACTGTTTCTGCTGATTCTGTGCCTTAGCAATATTCTCCTTGAGAGCCCTCATAGTGTCCTGACTCTCCTGCAACAAATCTCCAGCACTCGGCACTCTACTGTCACTCAGTAGCAAATCCAGAAAGCTCGGCGCCTCATAACCGTACAACGCCATGAAAGGGGACATCTGAATGGTCATGTGGAATGTAGTGTTGTAGCAATACTCGCACAAATAAATCCACTTGACCCAAGCCTTTTGCTGCCCTGCAATGTAGTTCCTGAGGTAACCTTCCACCCATTTATTCATTATCTGACCACTCCATTCTGCGGTGGTAATCGGTGTTTCTGTAAGCTCTCGGTCCCACAAAGTTTGAACACCTCCTGCCAGAAGTGACTTAGGAACCGACTATCCCTGTCGCTCACTATGCTCCGAGGCAACCCATGTAGTCTGAATACCTCACGAAAGAAGACCTCTGCTACCTGTGTAGCTGTGTAAGTGGTGGTAATCGGAAAGAAGTGGGCATACTTCGTCAGCCGATCCACAACTACATATATACAATCCCGTCCTTGGGCTTTAGGCAAGCCCGTAATGAAATCCATCGACAGGCATTCCCACTTCCTATTAGGAATCGGAAGTGGCTGCAATAATCCTGCCGGATACGTGTTCTCCTGCTTGTTCTGCTGACAAACAGGGCACTCACGCACATACTGAAGAACATCTGCCTTAAGTCCTTTCCATGTAAATCTCTCCCGAATCTGTCTGTACGTTTTGAAATACCCAGGATGTCCTACTGTAGGTACATCATGAAAGGCTCGCATGATAGTGTTCTTCATCTCTGATCCTGGGATCAAATAAATCCTGTTCTTGTAAATGATCAAGTCATTCACAAGCGTGTATCTAGTGTCAACCATCGATCCCTCAACAATACTGGATGCCCAAGTATCCTTGGCATACTCTGCCACAATCAAATGCCTCCAATCCTCTGTAATGTGAACCATGGAGCTCAGATAAGGCCTGCGTGAGAGAGCGTCAGCCACTACATTCTGGGTGCCTTTGATGTAAGAGATATCAAAGTCATATGCCTGCAATTTACTCACCCACTTCTGCTGACGATCATTGAGATCTCGCTGCCCCAGGAAATGCCTCAAACTGTTGTGGTCAGTTTTAATGCAAAACTTACTGCCCACGAGATACTGCCTAAATTTGGCCAAGGCATGCATTATGGCCAGCATCTCCTTATCATAAATACTGTAAAGTCTCTCTGGGCCTCTGAGCTTCCTGCTCTCATAAACGATCGGATGCTTGTCCTGCATAAGCACCGCTCCAATGCCCTCACCAGAAGCATCACATTGAAGCTCAAAAGGCTTTGTAAAATCTGGCAGTGCCAACACTGGACACGTAGTCATCAGCTCCTTGAACCTCACAAAACACTCCTGTGCCTCAGGAGTCCAACAGAATGCACCTTTTTTCAACAGATCCGTCATAGGTGCTGCATGACGTGAATACCCATTCACAAATCTGCGGTAAAAACCACACAATCCAAGAAATCCTCGCAACTGTGTAAGGTTCGCCGGAGTAGGCCAATCTATAATAGCACGGATCTTCTCAGGATCCATCCGCACTCCCTCTGCACTGATAATATGACCTAAGTATAACAACTCTGTCATCCCCAAATCACATTTGGATTCCTTGGCATACAAGGACTCCCTCTCCAAAATACTGAGTACTGTCTCCAAGTGAGCCAAATGCTCCTGCCATGTCCTGCTGTATATCAAGATGTCATCGAAGAAGACAAGTACAAATCTCCTCAACTGCGAATGGAAGACCCTGTTCATAGTAGACTGGAAAGTTGCTGGAGCATTGGTTAGCCCAAATGGCATCACCACAAACTCAAAATGTCCACAATGACAACGAAAAGCGGTCTTCTCAATATCCTGTTCACGAACTCTAATCTGGTGATACCCTGACCTCAAATCTATCTTCGTGAAATAACATGCACCATGAAGCTCATCAATAAGCTCATCTATGCGGGGTATAGGATATCTGTTCTTAATAGTCCTCTTATTCAGGACCCTGTAATCTATGCACATGCGAAGGGTGCCATCCTTCTTCTTCACCAGGACAACTGAAGAAGCGAACGGTGATTTACTCGGTCGAATGTGACCCATCGCAAGCAGCTCCTTGATAGTCTTCTCTATCTCATCCTTAAGCCGCTTAGGATGCCTGTACGGAGTAATCATGACGGGCTTAGCGCCCTCCTCAAGCTCTATAATGTGCTCAATGCCCCTGTCTGGAGGTCTCCCTGGTGGAATATCACTGAAAACCTTCTCATGCTTGACTCTCAACTGCTGAATGTCAGGATGATACTCAGTCTTATGCTGTCCCTCCTGTCTAGGTGCCAATGTGTACTCAGTAGCCCACTCTACCATGTCATGTCGCATGAGCCTCTCCATCCGACGAAAGGAAATAGTCTTGACATTGCTGTTCCGAATGGCCTTCAGGATATGTGTCTTCCCATTGACATCAAAACGAATCTCCATGTCTTTGAGACGAAGAGTGACTTCCTCAAGGGAATGAAGCCACTTCATGCCCAAGACTAAATCGATATCCCCCATGTTCACCACGTAATAATCAGCCTTGAACTCATAGTTGTTCAAGCGCAAGGGGAGATCCTTAATCACACGATCACATCTGAGAGTGTACCCATCGGCCACCTTAACCCTAATGCCTTCGAACTCCTCAGTTATGAGTCCGCGCTTCTCCACAAATCTAGCATCAATAAAATTGTGTGTGGCTCCTGTGTCAAGAAGGGTGATGACCCTCTGTCCTACCAAAACTCCACGAAGTCTAAATGAACCTTCTTGCTGAATGCTAGATAGTCGTGCCTCCTGAATCTGAAGCTCTGACTTTGCCTCTGCCTTAGGCTCTGAAGCCTCTGACTCTGACTCCTCAGAACTCTCCTGCTGTTCGGAACTCTTAGATTCTGAATCCTCGTAATAAGCCCACATCACTCGATTTGCCTTGCCCTTAGGCCGCAAAGGACAATCATGGTTGGCATCGTAGGGACCCTTGCAGTAGAAGCAAAGCTTCTTCCTGCGTAGATCATTAAGAGCCTCGCGATCCAAGGGTGGTGCTGCTGATTTCCCCTTCGAGTCACTCTTAAAATCAGATCTCTGGTTATTCTTATTGAATCCCTTATTGTCCCTGAATGAAGAAGTGTTCTTGGAGTTGAATTTACTGGATGGTGCTGCCAACTCCATACTATGTGCCTTCTTCATCGCTTCCTGCAGCGAAGGCGGATCAAATGCTTTGATCCAACCTCTCAATGGTTCCATCAGTCCCTCCATGAAAAGCACTACAAGCCGCCTCTCTGATATATTAGGAACCATGATTGACAGTCGCTGGAAGTCACCTATGTAAGACTCCAAACTGCCACTCTGTCGCAACTGAGCCAAATCTCTGAAATAGGATTCTGGATCCTTCCTGTCAAATCGTTCCACCAACCTGTCAACGAACTCCTGATATGAGGTGATCCGATCGTGCTGGAGTGTCACCATCCCGTGGTGCCACCAGTCATAAGCTATCCCCTCAAGGTGCAATGTCGCATACCTGATAGCATCCCTCTCAGCCATATGACGCAATGTGAGGAAAGTGTCTAGCTTATTGATCCAGGCCTGGGCTGTAACCTTGCCACTATCGTCGAACATCGCTAGAGTGAGTCTGTTTGTAGCATGCTTCAGATCATTATTCTGGTGTGTAGGTCTCCAATCCTGTCGACCTCTGTGATGTTCTCTCCTCTGTTTAATGAATCTGTCAAAGGTATTCCTTTCTCTGACATCAGGTGGTACTAACTCCCACTCCTCGTTCGCTGCCATAAGTGTATCTGCGAACAACTCCTCATGCTCCTCACCTGCAATAGCCTCATCGGCTTCCTGTCTCACAAAAGTAGGCCTAGTTGGCCTGTCTGCCGTCCGTGAAACAGTCCTAGGTGCCCTCCGTGATCCTGCATCACTCCTGTCCTCGTCACGATGTGGTGACGGTCTCCTCGTCGTACCTAACCTCTGGAGTGCCATTGCCAACTGCTGTAGCACATCGTTGGACTGCCGTTGACCTGCTCATAAATCTCTAAGAGTGTGTAGAACCTCTATATCATCTTGATCCCTAGGGTTTTGAGGAATATTTGTTCTGTCAGCCATGTTTCCCGGCTGCCTGTTCAAACCCTGTTGCCTGTCAATCAAGGCTCTCCTACGAGTATAATACCTGTGTGGCCCAACCTCTTGTGGCTGCATAAGATTGCTAAACCCTCAGGATGGCAGGATTTAGCTCTGATACCACTGTAGAAACCCCTGTTTCCGCTAACTTCTGAAACTGCTAATTTTTTTGCTTGTTTTGACGTTTTTGGTTTTTTTGGTGTTTTTGCATGAATTAAAGAAGGTTGCGATTTTGCAAGAATTTACTAATAAATTCAAATAAAATACTACAATGCCAATATTGAAGGAAAATACGAGATCTAATGATGCCAGTTAATTTATTAATCTACTGGAGCGATTACAAAGAGAGCTGATAACATATGAATGAAAAAGCAATGCTTTTATTGATGAAAACCTGATATTGCAGCAGCATGATAATCTTCATGAAATGGTACGGCTGTAATAAATAACCCTTTCTCCCTCTGACAAATGATCCAGAATGATGTCAGATGCATAAGCGCCCCCAGTTGAGAAGTCAGACTACAAATATAGAAGGCGATTTGCCCTAAACATAAAGGTACGGCCTGCAGCAATAAATGTACGGCTTTGAAAACAGCAGCAAGCAAATAATAAAAGTACGACCCTTATTGAAATCTCCAGATCTCAGGAAAATAGGCGCATCAACTGAAGGATCTCTGCTGGATGAATTACAGATTGAAAACCCTGAAGATAAATACTCTGTGAATGTTCTGTGATAACTTCTGAATGAAGATATCTCTCTGAAAGCAATAGATCAGCTGGTATTTCACAGCCTCTGAACTGCAACACTGAAGATGGCTCGTTCTCCAATGCCTGTAGACAACTAAAACCCTTGGCTTCGTTCTCCGGAAGAAGACTTGATCAAAAATTCGATATTCAACATAATGAGCTCAAATCCCAATGAAAACCCTTATATCTCCTCAAAAGTTCGACTTTTCTCAATTAGGCATCATTTAAATAAATTTGAACTTTTCTTTTTAATTTTTCAATAGTTTCAATCTCACTTTTAATTATAAATTATAATTAAAAGTGGCCCCCTTCAATGATGGTCGACCCCTTGAGACAAATCACTTAAGTTAAAATATTATAACTTTATAATATAAGCTCCGAATAATTAATATTTAATTTAACAATTAAAATATTAATATCTCCCACAAAATATGTCCGATTTACGAACCGTCTGAAGTTGGTGAATAAGTGAGTGATTCTGCACATGACCAAACCATACTGCTAAAAATAGCAGGGGTGCTCCGCTGAATGCCAAATACTGCTAAAAATAGCAAGTCAGGCAAAAGACGTCCGAATGAGCCCGAACGAAAGCCAACTGGTAAAACTTTGACAACCGAAGCCAAGCCAAGCTCCATCAAGACCCTCTATCCATCCTATCAGCCTACGAGGGTCGCATAATAGGCTAATCATAACTCTGAGAGATGTCAACTGGAAGGGGACATTACAAAAAACCCAGCAAGAAATATCTCTTGTTATATTGCAATATAAACAACAATGTTCTCTTTACAATGATGCCAATCTTATGGCACTTATCAGCATCACACTTTGATGCAAATACAAGATAAAGAACTCAAACTCTACTTGATAAATGACGAACTGCTGTAGGTGATAATCGCACTTGAATATGGAATGAATGAACTTAACTTGATGATGATATGAATGGAGTGATCTCATATAAATACAATTCGTGGGAAGAGACACACCTCTTCATAATACAAAGTCGGCCACCAAAGAACATGACCCAAATGGAATGGTGCGATTATCAAGGAGAGTCGGCCTCAACAAATAATAATTGTTATTAATAAATAAATATTATTTCTCTATCCAAGTGAAGCGCCTCTTCACTTAAGTCGTCTCCAATAAATGAAATAGCCGATGGCTATATTTTATTTATTGCTTGATTTAAATTCGTGGGGTGGAAGTAAGAGGCCTGCGGCTGCTAATAACATCAACACTCTCTCTCAGCTAGGGAGGAATACTTCCAGCTGCATAAGACATATCACCTCATCGTGATGTCAACCACAATGGCTACTCCCATATGTGGAAAGAAGAAACATCACCTCATAATGATATCAACCATCATGGCTACTCCCATGGATGGTAAATGTGTACAAGTGCTCATCACTCAACGTGATGTCATCACCTCATCGTGACATTCACCATGGCTACTCCTAGAGGGTGAAAACACAAGTACAAGAAAAATCATCACGGACTCTCTCACGTGATACATGACATCCACCATGGCTACTCCTAGAGGGTGGAAACAAGGGCTTTCACCTCAAATCTCTCTCAAAGAGAAATGCATCGAGGGCTTGCACCTCAAATCTCTCTCAAAGAGAAATGCATTAAAGAAGATCACGATACTGAGACTCCTCAGCTAGGGCTTCATTCTCCACCATACCAAGCTTGTCTCGAAGTACACAAACTTTATCCGGAGAGAGGCTTGGTGAGAATGTCTGCCGTCTGCTCATCAGTGCTGATATACTTCAACTGGATCGCTTTCCTCAATACCATATCTCTGATATAGTGGTATTTGATCTCAACATGTTTAGTTCTGTTATGAAACACAGGATTGACAGAAAGATTCACACAACTTTGATTATCACAATGAATGACAGTAGGCTCCATTGACTGTCCAAACAATCCTGCAAGGACTTTTCGAAGCCACACAAGCTGCAATATATTCGGCCTCTGCTGTACTCATTGCCACTGAAGACTGCTTCCTGCTACACCAAGATATCATCACAGACCCCAAATTGAAACAACATCCAAAGGTGCTCTTCCGATTAGTAACACACCCTGCCCAATCAAAATCAGTATATCCATGCAGCTTGAAGTCCACACCTGAAGAATATCTCAAGCCATATCCAACTGTGCCACGCAAGTATCTCAGGATATGCTTTGCTGCAACTAGATGTATTTGCCTTGGTTCACACATGAATTGACTAAGTGCACTCATTGCATAGCAAATATCTGGTCTAGTATTGACTAGATACATCATCGATCCAATCAACTGCCTGTACATCATGGGATCCACGAAATTTGAACTAGCTGCAGTCTCTTTCAACTTATGCAAGATGGTCTCCATAGGCGTAGACATGGATTTGCAATCCATCATACCAAACCTCTTCAGAATATCAATGGCATACTTCCCTTGACTTAGAATGATCTCATTAGGCTTCTGCCATACTTCTAAACCAAGGAAGTAGTGCATGAGACCAAGATCCTTCATTTCAAATTCAGAAGCTAACTCCTTCTTGCATTTGATAATGAGGTGATCTTCTCTAGTAAGAATTAAATCATCAACATAGAGAACCAAGATTAATGCTTCGCCATCAATTACCTTGAAATACAGGTTTGAATCAACATCTTTCTTGGAGAAGCCCAAGCTTGACAGGTAACGATCAATTCTTTCGTACCAAGCACGAGGAGCCTGCTTAAGGCCATACAAAGTCTTCTTCAGCTTGCAATGATGAAACTCCTTCCCATGTACCTCAAATCCATCAGGTTGCTCAATGTAGAAACTCGTTTTCTCACGATTCCGGAACTGATTGTTTTTGCTTGTTTTTTTTCCTTGTGATTTTTTTGTGGTTTTTGCATATAAAGATAAAAGTGCGATTTTGAAAGGAAATACTTCAAAAATCTTAAATAAATACAGGAAGTAAAAACTGAAGCAGATAGACTTCTGAATCGATAGCAAATAGGTTTATTATTCTTTCTCGATGATTACAGTGGTGAAACCCTAACATGCAGACAAAAAGGCAAAACAAATTGTAATGTTTAAAAACCTGATTGCAACCGCCTGTAGGAAGCATGAAATGGTACGGCCAATCCAAAGACAGTCTTTCCCCGACAAATTTGCATTGCAGATGATACTAGAGACCTAGGCGCCCAAGCTGGTGAAGCCAGATGATGAAAAAACTAGGCGATTTGCTCTGAGGAAGAGGTACGGCCTTTGCTGCAGCAAAAGTACGGCCTGTACCAGCAAGTACAAAATCCGTACAGCCTTGAATATTGTGCCAGATAAACATTAACCCAGCCACTCAAGAATTTACCTTTCCCTTGACGAATACTGAATCAAACCCTGACGAATAATTTCTCAATAGGCTCTGTAATAACTTCTGAATGAAGCTATTCAACTGGAAGGCAATAAATCAGCTGATATTTCACAGCCTCTGAACTGCAAACACTGAAGATGGCTCGTTCTCCAATGCAGAAGACAACTGAAACCCTTGGCTTCGTTCTCTGAAGAAGAAATTCGCTAAAATCGATTTTCATATCATAATGCATGAAGTTCTCTGAAAGAAAACTTATATCTTCTCAATTGGGTCGATTTCCTTAAAAAAGCATCATTTAAATAAAACTTGAATTTCACTTTTAATCTTTCAATAGTTTGGACGCCCTTTTAATTATAATAATTAATTAAAAAGTGGCCCCTTCTTCATGATGGTCGACCCCCTTCAAAAAGTCACTTAAGTTATACTATTAAATTATATTATAACTTTATAATATAGCTTCAATTAAATTAATATTTATTTTGGCAAATAAATATTAATATCTCGCTCAATAGAAGTCCAAATGACGAACCATCTGAAGCCGGATGATAAGTGACTGAATCTGCATATGAAATATAGCTTCAATTAAATTAATATTTATTTTGGCAAATAAATATTAATATCTCGCTCAATAGAAGTCCAAATGACGAACCATCTGAAGCCGGATGATAAGTGACTGAATCTGCATATGACCAGACCATACTGCTAAAAATAGCAGGGGTTCTCCGCTGAGTGTCTCCACTTACTAAAAATAGTAAGTCAAGCAAAAGATGTCCAAAAGATGCCGAACGAAAGCCAAACTGACTAATTCTGATAACTGAAGCCAAGCCATGCCTCAACAAGACCCTCTATCCACTCTATCAGCCTACGAGGGCCACATAATAGGCTAATCTCAAGAACTGAGAGATGTCAACTGGAAGGGGGACATTACACTCAATATATACCTCTTCCTCGATTACACTATTCAGAAATGCTGTCTTCACGTCCATCTGGTGAATCTTCCATCCTTTAGATGCTGCAATAGCAATGATGGTCCTGACTGAAGTATAAGGAGCAACTGGAGCAAAGGTTTCCTCATAGTCAACTCCCTCTTTCTGAGAGAATCCTCCAGCCACGAACCTAGCCTTGTACTTCTCGATGCTTCCATCAGCCGCATGCTTGATCTTGAAGATCCACTTGGAGGAAACAACAAATTTTCCCTCAGGTCTAGGTACGATGTCCGAAACATCATTCTTGAGAATGGATTGATACTTCAGCCATAGCATCTCTCCAAACTTGCTGACTAGTAGCTTCCTCAACACTAGAAGGTTCTGACTCAATGATTTGACTCATCAATGCAACATAGCTGGAAAACTTGTGCGGTCTCTTGCTTTCTTTGAATGTTCCTCTTGGGGCTGCAAACCTTTCTGCCTCCTGCATTGTTTGCCTGGCCCAAAGAGGTCTTTTTCTTCCAATCACAATATCTGTAGGCCCATCAGTAGGTTCCAAGGGCTCAACTGGATCATCATCTTCTTTAGGTTTAGGAGCCTCCTCTGAATCTCAGGAGTATGGTCAACTTCCATATCCTGAGGAGACTCTTGATCTTTGTTGGCGTTTAAATTCGCACCTCTGGAATGCGTATTTGAAACGGACAGCTATGCACAGATAAACTGCTCTTCAAATTAGGAGGGGAAGCTCCCTCTTGCTGATGGTGTTTGAAAGAAAGTAAACTAAACTAAGTTGCCTATCTTTTTGATCAGCTTAGAGCACAAGGTTTATTAAACACAAACGCCGCAGCTGAGATTTTCTGTTTTAAAACTTCAACTACGACTAACTTAAACTAAAGACGTTTTTGGCTTCTCAAGTAATAGCAGAGCAAGAGAAGCTAGAAATTAACAAGGTAGATTTTCTGACAAAAATACTTCAATAATCTCTCTCTCAACGAACACCACACACTTAAATCAAAGATCATAAAAGTAGAACATAGATAACGGAAATCTGAGATTTTGGACCAAGGCAAAAGAGGCTCATGATTTTATTACTCAAATCTCTGGAACAAAGCTCACTTCTAACATGCCGGAACAAGAAATTGCAGCTAAAGAGGCTTGCAATCTTGCTCTTACACAATAGAAAACAGCAATCACACTAACTCCTTGTTGGCTAAAGAGGCTCAACAATTTGCTATCACAACACAATTGAACAATACTTGAGTAACAAATAGAAGGCACAATAGGCTCAGCGTTTTGTTCTCACTAGCACGGTTAAGAAAAACTAATGAGCAAAGACTCTTATTTATAGACAAGCAGAGGAGTAGGGAACCCTAAAATCTCCTTGCTTTCACAATCTAGGGCTTGCTCAGCAACCAAGCTTTATTACTAAATCTAGAAAGAAGATAACATCTAAAACCCTAAGAAAGCATAAAAAGCGGGAAATGCCAACTATTACATTTTATCCTCTTTCTATCCTCAAAGAATGGATAAGATTTATTCCAAGAATAGAAAGAAAGCGGGAAAGAAAGCTTCTGGAAGAAAGCTGCTTTAAAGCTCGATCACATCCGCTAGGAAGTTAGAGATTGTGTCCCAGTTCGGTGCATCTATGCCATCAATAGCAAAGCACCGCTTTTCTAGGATATCTTCAGCATTTGCAATAGATCTCAGGAAATCTTCGACCTCATTGGCCGCTTTCTCGAACTTTGCTGACATCACCGAAACATGACCTATCCTTCCACCAATTGGATTGCAACTACGGACAACACTCTGGAACTGAGTTTGTACTTCCTCAAGCCCGACGTAGGAACCATCTTCAAGACTGTACTGAGAAGGAATCTTTATGACGAATTTGCTGATGAAAAGAAGAGCTTCAACCACCCTTTGAGATAGTAATGCTTTTAGGCCATGGGGGAATGGAAAAACACTTCTCGATCATATCAGGCTTTAGACTGCAAATCAATCTGCCATCTGCTGACTGGATCTCCCTGGTAGCCAGGTTGTAATGCTTAATGCAAGCGATTATGAACTCAAGACTCTGAACTGATATAGGAATTGACGCTGCTGCGAGGAGTCCAGAATGTCCCAGGTTCCTGATTGAAGTGTTGCCTGCGTTCTCCAAAGCATGTAGATCGAACACCGGCTTAACATGATGCAAGTCTGTCTCAATTGTTTTGATGTAGTCATGATAAAGAGCTGATTTAGTCTTGAAAACATCGGGAGCGTACTCCATTTCGGAAAACTTGAAGAACGACTGTAAACTCGCCTAGGTGCTAACAAATTCTAAACAATTTCTATTTTTAGAATGCTGATTTTCTTGCTCCAACGGACAAATTTTTTGAAATTTTTTCTGAGATATGGGTTTTCTTCAGAGATTCGTTGCAAGACAACCCAGATCGTTCGTTTTTGAAAATTTTGACTTTCGCCTGAAAAAGCAACAAACCCTAATTTCTTCAATTTTTCTTGAGAAAAGCTGGCATCTGGGTTTTGTTCAGAATATGATTAGAAATGGACCCAGTTGATTAGATTTGCAAAACCCTGATGGCTGATCGAAAAAGCAGCCAACCCTAGGTTTTGAAATTTTCTTGAAAAAGTTGTGATATGGGTTTTCTTCAAAAGACTGATTTGAGAGGACCCAGATGGTTGAAAACTGAATGCACTGATAATTTCACTGACATGCAAGATAAAAGCAGCTGCTGCAACTTGATGAAGTTCTTGAAAATTTCCTTCAGAAGATTGAAGTGAAAAGACCCAGATGATTGAAAACTGAAAACCTTGGCCTTCTCTTTGAAAAATTTGATCTTCTGGAAGAAAAAGCTTGAAAAAGCAAGGGTTTGAGTTGCTGGTCTGAAAATTTTGATGAAAAACCAGCAAGTTATGTATTCTTGGATCATGAAAATTCTTCAAACTTGCTGCTCCAACTTTCTCCTCTGACTGCTACCTGCAAAAATAATGAAAATAACATGAAAGAGAAGTGTTAAATAGATTAGGGTTTTGTTTTTGCTTTGCTTTCTTTTGCTTTTATTTCCAAAAACCCTAAACCTCAGCTTCATTGAACTTGGACGCCTCTTTCTTCTTGCAATTTTGAAAATCTTGAAAAATTCTCTAAGGCATGAGAAGTTGGGCGCCCTTCTTCACTAGGGGCGCCCACTTCACCCAGTGTTAGCCAAAATTTTGGCATTTTCAACTTTTCTTCATTTTGACCTTGAACTTCGCCTTCGATTTCCCGTTTGTAGACTGATCTGATGGGCGAGCTGATGGTTTCATCGCGGAGCCAGACTGATTCTGAGAAAGATGTTCTGGAGGCACCTCTGGCAAAAGACTTCATCTTGACCTTCGAATTCATGGGAGCCTTTTCCCTCTAGGGGCTCCGAACTTCCACAGTGTTAGCCATTTTTCTGATCTTCAATTCCTTCAAGAACTCTTCTACAGATGATCTTGTCGAATTTGGAGCTTCGGACGTCGGATTGACTGGCGGTTATGCTCATCGTGAAGATATCGAGATATGAGGAGGGGTCTTCTGGGATGAACTCTGCGAAATAATGAATTTTGGACCCTTAAAAGTTTGGGCGCCCATCTTGGCTGGGGGCGCCCATGTTCACCAGAGTTAGATTTTTTTAACTTTTTCTTGTTTACTTCTGGATCTTGAAACTCAGCTCTTGTTGGACCCTCCATTTGGTGCTTCAGATCTGGCGACTGCGACCTCTGATTGATGTGCGGAGTATCTCGTTGGAAAGCTGGATCAATCGTGAAGAGATCGCGTTAGACACTCGCCTTCAAATTCATCTGATAGAGACCTTGAAAACTTGGGCGCCCTTCTTCACCTGGGGCGCCCACACTCAGCAGACTTAGCCATTTTATCTGTTTTTCAACTTCGAGTTTGAAATCTTCATTCTGTACCTTCGTCTTCGATTTGAATTTGTTGGATGTTGAACAGTCAGACGTGTTGACAAAGACAGGCATCGCGAAGCTGGCAGGATACTGAAAAGATCAAGCATATTCTTGAACCCTAACGGCTGAATTAGACCCTCCAAAAAGCTGGGTGCCCTTCTTGACCAGGGGCGCCCAAAATCTCAACACTTAGTCAATTTTTGATCTTTTTCAAATTCTCGTTCTGACATCAGTTTGGAATCTCCCTATTCAGCTTCGAATTCCGGATGACTGGATCGCCTGATGACTGCGCCGTTGAATTCGTTACGGAGCTGACAGAGAATTGAGCAACTTTGACTGAGACACAAACCCTAATTTTGACATTTGATGCCCTAAAAAGATGGGCGCCTTTCTTCACCTGGGGCGATCAAAGTCACCAGTGTTAGAAAATTTGATCATTTTTCAACTTCCTCTTCGCTCTCCGTGCTGGTTTATCATCTCGCCTTCTGTTGAAAGCTCTGAATGCTAAATCTGACGCCTGGCAGCTGACTGACTGTTCATGAATGACCTCGGAGTTCCTGGTATGCTTTTGAAAAAGCAGAATAGACCCAGTAGGGCAAAACTGATCTTTTTTAGATTCTGACTGCACCAGCCTGATACAGACATATTTTTAGCCAATCAAAATCAGTTCAGAACCTGTCGGACCAACTTTCTATTTTTAGAAAGTTTTGCCAGTATCCATTTCTAAAGAAACCCAGAAAAACCCAGAAAACGTTACTAATTTTAGAAAATTTCTAAAAATAGCAGTTTTCCTAAAATTTAGGGATGAAAAACTGAGATCTGGGTTTTGTAGGTTAAGCTGCTCTGAGCAAACCCAGATCGTCAGAAATTGAAAATTTTGTATTTTAACCCCTCATGCAAGACATGTACACCCAAATTTGACCTTTTTGACTGATTTAACAAGACTTTTACTCATTTCTACAAAATGTCTAAGTGTAACAAAAATTTTAATTTTGGGGTACAACAATCTTCGTTATCTATCTCCATGTGAGTGCCCTTGGATCTCCTGAATGCAACATCCTCTTCAAATGTAACATCCCTATTGATGTCAATCAACTTCTGACCTCAAATGTAGATTCTGTAGGCTTTTGATGTCTCACTATAGCCCACAAATATTCCCTTCTTGCCAGAAGGTTCCAACTTTGTCCTTTTATCTTTCGGTACATGAACATACATTGGGCAACCAAAGATCCTCAAGTGACTCACTTCCGGTTTCACCCCTGTGAATGCTTCTTCAGGAGTCATGTTCTCCAAAATGCGACAAGGACTTCTATTCTGAACATAAACAACTATCCTAGATGCTTTAGCCCAAAGGAAGGTTTGCAGATCTTGGTCATGAATCATAGCTTTGGCTACTTCTACAATAGATCTATTCTTCCTTTCAGCATCACCGTTCTGTTGAGGATTATAAGGGACACAAAACTCTCTCTTAATCCTAGCTTCAATGCAAAAGTTATAGAAGCTGCCAGAAATGTATTCTCCACTGTTATCGGATCTCAGAACCTTGATCCTCTTCCCGGACAAGTTCTCTACCTGAGCTTTAAATTCTTTGAACCTCTCTAATACTTCCTCAGATTCTTTAGATTTTAAGAAATAAATCCAAGTCTTTTGAGAGTAGTCATCAATAAAAATAATATAATACAAGAAACCACTCAAAGAAGCAACAGACATTGGACCACATAAATCAGAATGAATAAGATCAAGAATACATTTAGATCTACTTTCACTACTATGAAATGGACCTTTAGTATTCTTACCCAATGCGCAACCTCTGCAAATGCCTTCATGCTCCTGGTTGAGTTTCGGAAGACCCGTAACCATCTTCTCCATGGTGGGTAGTGCTCGAAAGTGAAGGTGAGCCAATCTTCTATGCCAAAGTTCACACGAACTTGATGAATCATGCAATAGAGCTTGAAGTGGACGGGTGCAAAGTCTGTAGAGGCTTTCATGATGAACTCCAATCACCCGAGCATTCTTGATATTAGAGTTCTTCGTCCATGCAAGAACTTTGCCTTTTGAAAATGCAACTTGGTACCCCTTGTCCTCCAAGGCTGAGATAGAGACAAGGTTTCACTTGATACCCGGAGCAAATAGAACATCACTTAGTTGCAAGGAAATACCAGAATCCAAGTGAAGAGAGGAGGTACCAACTCCTTTCACAAAATAACTAGCATCATCTCCAATGATTACTTGAACACTAGAATCTCTCCACCAAATCAGTTAGATGCTCTCTAAATCCGGTGATGTGGCGAGAAGTACCACTATCAATCAACCGAGTATTATTGTCAGTAGGCACATTGCTTGAAAGAGCATAATAGAATAAGAAACCACTTGAATCCTTCTGTGGCAAGGTCTCATCCACATCTGCAAAAGTAGCTTGCTGCTTAGGTCGGGTTGGACAATCCTTCACATAGTGACCAAACTTGTCACATCTGAAACATTGAATGCGAGAGAGATCCTTCTTCTTCTTCGATGCAGGAGCACCATTTGAACCTTTCTCTATTCCTCTTGAAGTATCCTTTCTTTCCATCTTTCCCTTTCTTCTTCGAGGATTGAGCAGCAAGAATATGGATGTCTTCATTAGTAGAGCTTTGACCAATACCTCTCGCTGCCAACCTTGATTCTTCTTGAATGCAATCAGCTCTCAATCAATCAAACTTAGGGAGTTTCGATCTCGCATTGATTCCTTGAATGTAAGACTCCCAAGATGGAGGAAGACCATTAGGAGCCAACATGGTCAAATCCTTGTCATCAACAATATGCCCAATAGTAGAGAGCTGATCTCTCAACTCAGCGATCTTCATAAAGTATGAGATGATCAATTCTCCTTTCGCCATCTTGACATGATGAAGTTGTTGCTTTAATGCAAGAGCACGACTTGTGTTGTTGATCTCATACATCTCCTCCAAAGTCTTGAACATGTCTCTTGCAGTCTTCAACTTGGAGATGATTGGTACAATGTGGTCTTTCACGGAATCAACCAACATCTTTTTCGCCTTAGTATCTTTCTTCTTCCATTGAGACTTCTCTTCCTCATCAGTAGGCTCGGGAACTTTGGTCTCCGCGAACTCAGCTAACTCATTTTCTTCCAAGGCGAGCATGACTCTGAATCTCCAAGATGTGAAATTGGTTGCTCCCTCAAGTCTATCTTCGATCTTGAGTCCGTTCACGATCTTGATGATAGGATAGATGAGATCAAAGATGAGAATGAGAATAAGGATATTGCTGCTTGACTAAATCTGATCAAGATCTTCCTTATACCTGTTTTGATACCATGTTAGTTTTTATGATTAGATGAAAAACTGAAAAATTAATTCAAAAATCAGACACAATAACACAGCATATACCTTGGGAAAACCCTCTACTTGAGGGAGAAAAACCCAACAAGAAATATCTCTTCTTATATTGCAATATAAACAACAATGTTCTCTTTACAATGATGCCAATCTTATGGCACTTATCAGCATCACACTTTGATGCAAATACAAGATAAAGAACTCAAACTCTCCTTGATAAATGACGAACTGCTGTAGGTGATAATCACACTTGAATATGGAATGAATGAACTTAACTTGATGATGATATGAATGGAGTGATCTCATATAAATACAATTCGTGGGAAGAGACACCTCTTCATAATACAAAGTCGGCCACCAAAGAACATGACCCAAATGGAATGGCACGATTATCAAGGAGAGTCGGCCTTAACAAATAATAATTGTTATTAATAAATAAATATTATTTCTCTATCCAAGTGAAGCGCCTCTTCACTTAAGTTGTCTCCAATAAATGAAATAGCCGATGGCTATATTTTATTTATTGCTTGATTTAAATTCATGGGTTGGAAGTAAGAGGCCCGCGGCTGCTAATAACATCAACAGGTGGAAGAAAACCAAAAATGTCAAAAAAATGAATTGAAATGCTGAAAATTGCATGGGTTTGTTATAATCTGTCACCAGGTGAGTCCAAGTAGAAAAATCTGTCGAGCCTTAGGAAAAACTTGCCAAGTACTTAGCCTAACTTGCCTTTGACTCAACTTGCGAGTTTGAGTCAACTCAATGCGGAAAGCTAGAAAATTCGTGAGTCATGTCACGGCGAGTCAGCTAAGTACTTGACGAGTTTTCAAACAATGAGTTTAACCAAACCTTCAAAGGTTCGGTGAAGGATTTTGATCCATCATCTTCATAGGAAGCCATTAAGAGGGCTTTCACCTTAGAAACATTAGTACCTCATTTTACATTCTACACAAAGCCACCATTAGTGGAACAGTAGAAGAAACCATTTCAGAACAATACATTTCATTAGAAAGAAATACCTCAAAGAACAAGCAAAGAGGAAGAAACCAAGTGAACTTAGAAGAAAGAAATTGTGCTTCTCTTGCAAGAAGCCATGAGTACTAGGACATAGATGTCTTGGAAAAGGATAGGTACATTACATAGAGGTAATTTTAAATGAAGAATCAGAAATAGGGGAATTTGAACTAGAAATAACATTGAAGGAATCAAAAGTTGAAAGTAAAGAAGTAGAAGAATCCTTAGGAGGCACCCTTGCCACCTTTTCTGTTGCTTCTAGATATCATCCTTTTACAGTTTGTGGAGTTCTACAAGGGTAGAAATTTATGGTATTAATTGACAATGGGGCAACCAACAAATTTATAGATGAGGGATTGGTTGTAAAAAGGGGATTGGAAATAGAGGAATTTGAAGGTTTTAATGTTATAGTTGCAAATGGCTTCACCATCCCTTGCACCATGAGGATACACCAACTTGACATCACTCTAGGAAGACATAGGGTGCATGAGAATTTCTATGTAGTGGGCCTTGGAGAGGCCGACATGGTCTTAGGAGTGCAATGGTTACATTCCTGGGGGAAAATTCATTTAGAACTACTAAACCATGGAGCTAAAATTCAAGTTAGAAGGAAAGGAAGTAGTGTATTGCAAATGGAGCTCCAAGAGTGGTTTCAACAAAAAGGATTGAACAATCTTTTAGGAGAGGACAAGTTGCTTGGGCAGCTCATTGTTTATTGACAACCCTAACTTCATCCATAGATTAGAAATCCTATCTTGTTGACATCTAATCTATTTTGGATAAGCATAGTGTGGTATTTAATGATTTATCCCTAGGACTACCTCTTGGTAGAGAATTCTGTTATATAATAAAGTTCTAGTTCCTTTGCTTCATCAATGGTTCTTGTTAAGAAAAAGGATGGTAACATGCAAATGTGTATTGACTATATGGCTTTGAACAAGAAGACTATAAAAAATAGTTATCCGATTCTTAGGATCAGTGAGTTAATTGATGAGCTATATGAGGTCATCTATTTCTTAGATATCAATTTGAGATCAAGTTACCATCAAATCCACACTAGGGATGAGGACGTGCACAAAACAACATTCAAATGCCATTTTGAGCACTTTAGTTCTTGATAATACCTTTTTGATTTAACAAATGTTCCAACTACTTTTCAATCATCTATGAACCAGGTATCCAGTAAACAATTGAGAAAATTTGTGTCGGTATTCTTTGATGACATCTTGATTTACAATAAAACTTGGGAGGACCATTTGAAGCTTTTGGATGCAATTTTGGGAATATTGGAGCAACAAACATGTTTTGTAAGGGAATCTAAATGTAAGTTTGGAATGGCAGAAATTTTATATTTTGGTCATGTCATAGTGCCCAAAGAGTTCAGGTGGATCAACAAAAGATCTAATCCATCTTGGATTGGACGACTCCTACCACATTGACAGTCGAGAGGATTCCTTAGCCTTTGCAATTATTACAAGAGATTCGTAAAATGGTTTTCACAACTTACCTCAACCTTAACATAGATGACCAAGAAAGGAGCTTTTGCATGGTTAGTATCAACACAAGAAGTTTTTGATAAACTTAAAGAGGTAATGAGCTCATGTCTTGTACTTGCTATATCATATTTTTCTCTTTCGTTTGTTGTGGAATGTGATGTTTTAGGGGAAGGAATTGGAGTTGTGTTGACACAAAAGGGGCATACCATAGCTTTTGAAAGTAGGAAGTTTTGAAAACCAAAAAAATAATTCTTTCTGACAAAGAAAATGTTGGCCATCATGCATGCTTTGGAAAAATTTAGACAATATTTCGTTTATGGGAGGTTTGTTTAAATACAAATCACACTAGTTTGAAATTCTTCTTGGGTCTTTGAGACTTGAATGATAGACAACAAAAGTGGGTAAACAAGCTCCAAGCCTATGAATTTGAACATAGTTCGCAAACTCAGACTCGGAGAGTACTCAACAAGCCAAAAAAAATTGACTCGGAGAGTACTCGACAAAAACTCAACACCTTAAAAAACCCCTAAATTTTTGAAAAAAGATAAATTTTATGCAAAATATAGCTACAAAATGAATCAAATGAGTTTGGTGGGGGTTTGGGGGCAACACCCCCAATGGGGTTGAGGGGCAGTGCCCCTTGTAGGGGTTTGGGGGCAATGCCCCCAACGAGGTTGAGGGTTGGTGCTCTTAGCAGGGTTTAGGGGCAGCGCCCCTTACGGGGGTTTGGGGGCAGCGCCCCTCACGAGGTCTAGGGGTAGCATCTTGGGTGCGTTCACTATTGCGATGCAGGGCGAGATTGAGGGGCGAAGACCCCACCACAAGGCCCAAATGAAGACCTTTAAAACCATACAAACCTTCATGGCGCACACCATTTTCATAATTTTTTAGAAGGAAAAAAACAATGCTTATTAGAAAGCCAAAAAAGCAGAATTTAACCATGTGAATGATGCGTTTCAATAGTAACGAGACTCGGACTCGGCTCGGACTCGGCGAGGGCAACTCGGCGCGCGACTCGGCGACTCGGCAACATGAAAAAAAGTTGAAAAAACCCTACAAATTTAGAGATTTTTAAGGATTTAAAACTTGTTTCAAGCACCCTTTATTGAATACTACACAAATAAAAGCAAATTTGATCACATGCACAAGTATACAACGATCACATAAGTATAAAGTACACAAATTGTAGTTGCGCTGCTGAAGGAAATAACATACTTAGATATATAAAATTAGTCAAATGTATACAAAACTCATGGAATATGAAATCCATGACATCAAATGTTCCATACAAATATGAAATATCAAAAGTAAAACAATAGCTATAAGTCTATGACTCTATGCCCTATGGCATAGTGGAGCCAGCATCCTTCCTACGAAGGCGTCTAAGGGTCCTGGATGATGTTGCAGCTGCAGCCATAGTCTTTGCTTGTGTCTGACTCTCCATGCCACTCTCACGACAGCCTATGTCTCCTCGTGCTCTAGCCTCCTCCTCAGCCATGGCTACAACCTCGGCCTCTCTCTCTGCCTGGTCCACCCAATCAAGGTCCTCGTCACTAAAGACTGCGTCTGTAGCCTCAGTGATCCACTCAGATTGTGGATCAACCTCCTCTAGAATCGGGGTTTTGTCGTGGTCAAAAAGCTTCCTGTATCTGAGCCGAAGGTTGTAATGAACATTTACCAAGTCATTCATCCTCTCCACTGTCAATCTATTGCGCTTCTTGGAGTGTATGTGCTCAAACATACTCCAATTGCGCTCACAACCAGATGAACTGCATGGTTGGCTCAATATACGAATGGCAATATTTTGCAGGATTGGTGTATCAGAACCAAACATATGCCACCATCTATTTGAGATGAGAAAAAGAAACAAAATCAATCTCATTTCAAGTTTCAAGTTCAAGTTCAACATTTAATAATAAATTATAATATAAAAAGATGAAAATTATGCCCTTAAATATATTTTTACCTGGTAGTAATGTTGTCCTATTATCTTTGCACATTTGACGTGCAAAAAAGTCTCCTTGTGCCTTAGTGAAGGAATCTATCTCCTGCACCATCTGTGTAGTAACAACGGGCAACATCCGCTCTATCGTCGTGTAGAGCCCACTAAGAATTTCTCTATCTGCACGGAAATCACGGCGGAATTGGAAGGCCGGATTTAGGAAACATGCGGCTGCATGGATGGGCCTATGAAGTTGGTTTTTCCATCTCCTATCAATGATATCCCAAATTGGAGGATACTT
Source organism: Sequoia sempervirens (assembly GCA_007258455.2). NCBI lineage: Eukaryota > Viridiplantae > Streptophyta > Pinopsida > Cupressales > Cupressaceae > Sequoia > Sequoia sempervirens. The sequence goes on along the minus strand of VDFB02000010.1, from coordinate 20,697,300 downwards.
CTCCTCAACTCCACCATAGACTGATCTAATGGCCTCTTTGGCCCTATCCATGCCCTCATATATGTAGCCCATTGCGGCTTCTCCCCATCTGCAACTCGTAGGAGAACTAGCAAGGGATCAATAAACTGCAAAGTGCAAACATGTTTCACAAATAAGTGTGAACGAAAATAAACAAATAAAAGTAAGATATGATTAAAAATTAAAACATAATAAAGAATTAAATTTTACCTTCACAATCTCGTCCATTGGTGTCCAAAACCCTTGCTTATTAAAAATGCAATCAGCCACAACAATCCCTGCAGTGCTTGTAGAAAAGGATGAGGAAGACCACTCCTCACTAGTAAACATGCGCCTTAAAGCTGCCTTTGACCGAATCAAGGATTGCATCGTGATAAAATTTGTTGCAAACCTAGTGATGCCAGGACGAGACAACTCCCTCAACCCCGTGTATTGCCTCATAAGGTTAAGCAGCCATGTGTGATTGTATACAAATTTGCATACGTTTTTTGCTGCATCTACACATGTTTTGATCCATGGGAGCTTGCCAAGATCCTCCAACATGAGTTCAATGCAATGGGTGGCACATGGAGTCCAAAATATAGTAGGGTGCCTCTCCATCAATAATCTACCAGCAACAACATAATTTGTTGCATTATCTGTCACCACTTGCACTACATTCTCTTCCCCCACATCAGCTATCACCTCCTCTATAGCCTCACACAGGTATGTGGCATTTTTGAATTGGGTAGAAGCATCAATGGACTTCATGAAGATGGTGTCACCTGAAAAAATAAGCAAAACCAATTATTCAATAAATTAAAAAACATAAATCAGCCATATTAAATTATTAATCACTAAATCAAATTCAAATTTCAATGCATTGAGGGAAGTACAATTACCTCCGGAGGAAACTAGGAAATTAAGCAGCGTCCTATTTCTCCTATCGGTCCAACCATCAGTCATGATGGTGCAACCAATCATCCTCCACTGCTTGCGTTGCTCCTCTAATTGTGCTTTCACATCTGCCACCTTTTGAGTCAAAAGTGGGCCCTTTAATTCATCTTCACTAGGGGCTTTGAACCCCGCCCCACATATGGTTATGGCATCAACCATGTTTTGCCAAAAATGTGACCTAAAACATGTCATAAATAACTTAATAAGTTACATAAGTATTGTAAAATGAAAAGTTTTAAGTTTTAACTTTAAATTTGAATTCGATAATGAGATACATCTAGATTCTAAAATTTAAATATAAATTTTAAAACAATTAAACGAAAAAGAATTACCTGGCTACATGGAAGGGAATGGTGCAGAGTACCAAAAGTCTGCAATTGTCTTTTTTGCTGCATCATGTGCGTCCTTGTTCCAACCCATGCTCTCAAGCGACGGTTGGGAACCAAGAGTAGTGCGTGGTACAAAATATGAGTCCACCCTAGATTTACGAACTCTAGGGCCAATGCTAATACTGCCACTACCACTAGCAGTAGCAGCACCACCAGTACTAGGAGTACGCATAGGCATAACTGATGCAGAAACAGAAGCACTAGCACAAACACTATCACTAGGACGGTATGGAGGCATGGAAGAAGCATCTCCAACAACACCAAGTCCCTGTCCAACTCCAACACTCACCAACTCCTGCTTCTGTTTCTTTTTCATTTCTTTGTGCATTTCAAAAGTTTCTAATTGCACCTGCACTTCACGAACAACCTCAGGAGGTGCTTTAGTGCAACCCACTGCATCATGGGTGGGTATGCGTGCAAGATGGTATTTTAATCTATTTATGCCTCCATGATATATTGTTTTGCAGTAGTTACATTTTGCATCTCCTCTTTTCGTACCGGGAAAGATTTCAGCATGTTTCCAAGCAGGGTCTTTTTTGACTGGGGTTTGAGACATTGTGAAAATAATATGGTTTGATTTGCAAATGAACGTGGCTGCAAAAGTAGGGTTTCTAAAATTATTTAAGTTGCAAGTAGGGTTTGTAAAAAAAAAATGCAAACTCAAAAAAACAATGATTTTACAAATTACAATGAATTATTTGTTAAGAAAACACAAAAAAAATCAATTAAAATCTAACTTACCTCTTAGATTTGGCTTGGAATGCAATGCAAACTCCTCCCAATCACTGGTAATGAGCTCTCAATGCACCTCCTTGCTAGTATGAAGCTCCCCAAATGATATATGACCCTGGATTTGTCTTCAACAACTTGCTGGTTGCCCTCTCTTCTCCTCCTATTTTTCTTCACAACTCTCTCTTCTCCTCCTATTTTTCCAAATGAATGAAATGAGGTTGCTTTTAGGGCTAAGGAGATAATATAAGTTAAAAAAATAAAATAAAAAAACTTTAACTTATGTTTTTTTTTGGCCTTTTTGGCCGCGCCGGCCGCATCCAGGGCTCGGGACTCTTCTGGATGCGGCGCGTCCGGCACGTCTGGCGAGTTCGGCCTGGACGCGTCTGGACGTGGCCGCGTTCGCGCCAGCGCTCCCAGGACGTGGCCAGGGGTGCGCGGAGCGCGACTTGTCGCGTCCGGGCGAGTCCCGTTACTATGGTTTCAACCCATGCTTTACTTGCAAAATCAATGCGAAATCGTAGGCGAATTTGATGTGTGTTTTTGGTGTCGATTACAGGTTTTCAAAGGGAAAAAATCGCATTAAAATCACGTCAAATTCACATTTCGCCCTTCCTGCATTTTTCTCGCATTTTTCGCCAATTTTGTCCCGTGTTTTGGCCTACGTTCCGCTTTGTTGCATTTTTTGGCAAGTTTTTACGAGTTTCCAGCGAGGTTTTGCGATTTTCCAATGAGTTTTTGACGATTATATACTTGCGAGTTAACTCGCGAGTCACTCGCGTGGGTTTCGAAACCATGAGTACTCGTGAACTTGGCGAGTATTTGTTGGGTCTGCAAACCATGATTTTGACATAGAATACATGAAAGGGAAAAAAATGTAGTGGCTGATGCACTTTCGAAGAAGCCTACTTTATGTTCCGTCTCTATTATTATAGGTGATTGGAAGGCTCCTATTATGGCATGATCTGTATAGGATCTAGACTATTTGCAAAATTGAAATGCTTAACTTTTACAAAGATTTATCCAAGTTAATTAGAACAAAATTAACTCATGAAAATAATTAAAATGACAAGGTGATAACAACAGAATGAAAGAAAGTGAGAGAAAGAGAGAGAGAGATGCAAACAGAGTTTGATTACGGAGTTCGCCACAAACGTGACTATGTCTCCGGGTCGGCTCCAATAGAGAACGACCGATCCGATTAATCTCCGAATTTCAGTTACAAATGCACTAAGACCATTCCTTCGAGCACTTCGGCAGCATAACAAAACTCCGATGTACAAAAATGGCTCAAAGATCTCCTTTCTTCGTATCACCCGACACCTGTTTCTCTCAACTTAAAAAAAATCTGAGTTTCACATCAAAATCACTTAACTCAACTCTCACCCTTACATCCCTTTTATACAAAAAATTCACCCAATATGGTATAAAACCATATGATTTACATAATCTCCCAATTTTGCATATAAATCTTTAAAAATAACCCCCTTAATCTATGTTAAATCACATAAAATAAATTTAAGCCCCTAATTATTCATTCTCGGGCTTTTACAGTTTAAGGTGGTTTGTTGTTCGTTTTTATTTTTAAATTATAGGAGTTTGTTTTATCTATAGAGGGTAAAATCCTTAAATCATAGGGGTTATGGTTTCCGTATCTTAACAAAATGAACCAGGCTCTACGCATATTTCGAAGCCATCAAATGGCTTATCGGTGGCTAGATATTTTAGTCCCCGGCTGGTTCGGGGTTCCAAACCCGCCGGCTCGTTTTCTTTCAAAAATAACCAACGAAAACTTAAACAAAACAAAACAGCCGCTAAGAATAGTCAGCGGAGATTACGGGGCTCAACGGTGAGGCCTGTGCGTAGCAACATGGAGGTCGGGGGTTCAAAACCTCCCAACAATTTTTTTAACAAATTCAACAACTTATCCGTCCGCCGGGGAAAGAGGGAGGCCACGTGGCAGAGCATGATTCGCTAATACTGCTGACTGAGATGCCAACTGTGCGATGACGTGTGCTGACTGGGACGTCGACGTGTATGCTGACTGTGCCGATGACTGTACATGGATGCCATGTGTCGCTCTGTGATTGGGTCCGTACAATGCTGACGTGGATGACACGTGTCAAATTCCGACTAGTCCACTTCACTGTCCGTACAGTACGGAATGATGACGTCAGCATTCAGTACGGTCAAAAGTCAACATTCCTTGCACGAACTTTGACCAGCTGTATCTTGAGCATACGACGTCGGATTTCGACAAAATGAACGCCGTCGGAATCATCTCGACGAGCTCTTCGCGATGACGCTGGTTCCATCAATTTCCGAGACAATCATTTTTTTCGCCTTCTGGACGCCCTCTGATCCCAGTTTGACCCTGCCTTTGACTGGCCATAACTTGTGCAAACGGACTCCTTTTTGCTCCGTTCGAGTTGCGTTGGAATCAGGACGTTGAGCTCTTTCTAATGGTGCAAATTCTGGAGAGAAATGGGAAACTTCAATTTTCACTGAAAATATCCACCGGATCAGGCCTCCCCACTGAAGACCTTTTGGACCTCCAAAAGTGACATTTACTCTGATATTAAGTGAGGACTTGGCCTCCCCACTTGTCCTGTATCCTCTGTACATCTGAATACCTGGCTCACAAGCACAATAAAGACTGCAACAACATTGTTGAACATAAACATTATTCTATCACTTCCATAAGCTTCTACATCAACTGTCGTAGCCACTAACCAACAAAAAATGACTAGCATCAAGCTGAACAATAATGCAGAAATGAAAGAGAATAAATCAACAAGATATTGATCCTTTACAACAGGAACATTTTTACCCAAGGAACCATCAATGCTTTCAATTATCATTTTCTCATGTTGTACTGCAAGTGCATCCTGCAACATCTGATCCTGGTTAGCTACTCCAAGTTCAAGTCGAGAACCACCTGTACTGACAGACATAAGAGTTAACTCTTTACTTGCATTAATTACCCTCTGTAACTGTCTTGTGTTTGCAAAAGAATGATCAGTCTTAATCCTGTGAGAATGTACAGTATACTGTATGCCATCTTTAAACAAGTGATAATGATTCTTTTCCCTGTAGAAAATTGCTTTTCTGTCATAAAGATAAGGGCTACCAAGCACTATCCCACAGATATCCAGTGGAACCACATCAAACTGTACTTCATCCACAAATTTACTAGTGATTGTGAATCTTAAGGTGCATTGTCTTATTACTTGCAACTTATCATTTTCACAAATCCAGCCTAGTGGATAAGGTTTCTTATGCTGTGTAGTTTTTAATCCCAAGTTTCTTACAACACTTTCAGAAATCAGATTAACTTGAGAACCACTATCTATGAGTGCATCAATTTTATTGTTCTTAGCAACAACCCTTAAATGAAACAACTCATTCCTTTTCTTATCTTCAGAGAAATCATTAACTGTAGAAGTAGAAGCACAACTAGCAACAAAAACACCAGAAATAGGAGCTTTACCTTTTAGACCCATAGCTGTTATCTTAGTCTCATCATCTGAATCTGAACCAAGATCCATAACAACATTTGTGGCTTTCTCCTTACCTTTCTGTTTCTGATTACGTTTTTGAGCCCACTTAGGCTTCAATTCGGGATGCAACTGCCAACAATGTTCTTCATCATGACCCTTCCTGTCACAATGAGAGCAAGCAAACTTATCATCCTTCTTAACTGTAGCTGTCTTCTTTCCTTTCCCTGTCTCTGCAACCTTCGAAGATTTCTTTACATCATTATCAAACTTATCAATAAAAGATCCTTTACCCCTTGACTCTAAGTGGGTAGCTTGGACACAAACTTCATCCAAGTTACAAGGATTCAAAACCAAAATAGAATGCCTAAGGTAGTAATGAAGACCTCCTATGTACTTCAACAAAGTGTCCTGGGTGTACAAAGGGACATTCAAAGCAATAGCCTTCTTCCTAAATTCATGGGTGTACTCTTGGACAGTTTGACCTTTCCCTTGCCTAAACATTTGCTAGTCCATCATTAACTGTTGCATATGGCCTAAGGGATAGAATTGCTTTTTAATAGCATTAATAAATTCTGCCCAAGTTAAACTGACTCTACCATGCTGTGAAATTTCTGCCTTAGTCTTACTCTCCCACCAGGTTAAAGCTGTACCTCCTAACCGAAGAGTAGCTAATTGGATCCTATCAACATCATCTAATAGGTTCTGGACTCTACAATAGACTTCAACTTGCTGAATCCAATCATCCAATTTTTCAGCATTTAGTTCACCACAATACTTAGGCAAGTCAAATTTTACATCCAATTTAATTTTAGGCTTATGCCCACTCTTGAAAGGATTAAAAGAAATAGAATGAGGAGAAGATAGAGAAGAAGGAGAAGAAGGAGAAGAGGGAGGAGAAGAAGAAAATGGGTGATCTGGTTGCTTGCCACCATCTCCATGTTGTTTCTCTTTCTTGTCTTCACGAACATCTTCCTTCGACGAACCTCCTTCACGTTCCTTCCGCTCTTGTCTCTCTTGAAAAAGAATGTCCACCTTAGCCTTCATCTCGAGGAATGCTCTTCAAAATTCCTGCTCACTGATTTCTTCAGGAACCTCCATCCCAGACACAGACATCTTCAGAAAACTTCTTCGCTTCCCGATCTCAGAATCAAAGTCTTCAAGCTTGCCTTCACCCTTCTGAATCCTGGATCTCGTTAGCATTCAAGAAAAAACAACTGCAATAATAGTCCACTGAGCTCTGATACCACTTGATCTGTATAGGATCTAGACTATTTGCAAAATTGAAATGCTTAACTTTTACAAAGATTTATCCAAGTTCATTAGAACAAAATTAACTCATGGAAATAATTAAAATGACAAGGTGATAACAACAGAATGAAAGAAAGTGAGAGAAAGAAAGAGAGAGATGCAAACAGAGTTTGATTACGGAGTTCGCCACAAACGTGACTACGTCTCCGGGTCGGCTCCAATAGAGAACGACCGATCCGATTAATCTCCGAAATTCAGTTACAAATGCACCAAGACCATTCCTTCGAGCACTTTGGCCTCATAACAAAACTCCGACGTACAAGAATGGCTCAAAGATCTCCTTTCTTCGTATCACCCGACACCTGTTTCTCTCAACTTAAAAAAAATCTGAGTTTCACATCAAAATCACTTAACTCAACTCTCACCCTTACATCCCTTTTATACAAAAAATTCACCCAATATGGTATAAAACCATATGATTTACATAATCTCCCAATTTTGCATATAAATCTTTAAAAATAACCCCCTTAATCTATGTTAAATCACATAAAATAAATTTAAGCCCCTAATTATTCATTCTCGGGCTTTTACAATTTAAGATGGTTTGTTGTTCGTTTTTATTTTTAAATTATAGGAGTTTGTTTTATCTATAGAGGGTAAAATCCTTAAATCATAGGGGTTATGGTTTCCGTATCTTAACAAAATGAACTAGGCTCTAGGCATATTTCGAAGCCATCAAATGGCTTATCGGTGGCTAGATATTTTAGTCCCCGGCCGGTTCGGGGTTCCAAACCCGCCGGCTCGTTTTCTTTCAAAAATAACCAACGAAAAATTAAACAAAACAAAACGGCCGCTAAGAATAGTCAGCGGAGATTACGGGGCTCAACGGTGAGGCCTGTGCGTAGCAACATGGAGGTCGGGGGTTCAAAACCTCCCAACAAAATTTTTAACAAATTCAACAACTTATCCGTCCGCCGGGGGAAGAGGGAGGCCATGTGGCATGCCGAGGAGGTGCCACGTGGCAGAGCATGATTCGCTAATACTGCTGACTGAGATGCCAACTGTGCGATGACGTGTGCTGACTGGGACGTCGACGTGTATGCTGATTGTGCCGATGACTGTACATGGATGCCACGTGTCGCTCTGTGATTGGGTCTGTACAATGCTGATATGGATGACACGTGTCAGATTTCGACTAGTCCACTTCACTGTCTGTACAGTACGGAATGATGACGTTAGCATTCCGTACGGTCAAAAGTCAACATTCCTTGCACGAACTTTGACCAGCTGTATCTTGAGCATACGACGTCGGATTTCGACAAAATGAACGCCGTCGGAATCGTCTCGACGAGCTCTTCGTGATGACGCTAGTTCCATCGATTTCCGAGACGATCATTTTTTTCGCCTTCTGGACGCCCTCTGATCCCAGTTTGACCCTGCCTTTGACTGGCCATAACTTGTGCAAACGGACTCCTTTTTGCTCCGTTCGAGTTGTGTTGGAATCAGGACGTTGAGCTCTTTCTAATGGTGCAAATTCTGGAGAGAAATGGGAAACTTCAATTTTCACTGAAAATATCCACCGGATCATGGCATAATATTGTAAAAATGAATTTGTTACTAATCTCATTGATGAAGAAGTGAAGGATGATAGGTATTTAAAGATACATGGTCTTATCCTCCAAAAGAATAGAATTTTCCTAATTCTAGAATCTAGGATGTAATAAACAAGCCCCAGATTTTTTCTGATTTTTTGTTCTCTCCAACTGCTGTATGATGGGTTTGTGTTTGTTTTCTGATGGTTTGTTTGTTTTTTCTCAAGTGACATTCCTAAGATAAGCATGCTAAACACTTAATAACAGAATGCAAAGAGAATAATACCAACACTTGCAAGAAGAATAGTTTCAGCCTTTCAATTAAACTCAGAATTTTATCCTCTAACAATATACTGATTTACAATCTTTAATATCAGAAAATAAGAAAGTCTTTCAGACCTGGTTCAATGAAGAAAACAGCAAACTTAGAGCTCCCCCAAAGCCACAAACTGCACCAAGAATATGTCCTTTTATCTCCTTGTCTAATATCATCAAAACATACTGAAATCAGGCTTGAAGGGCGAACAGTAACAGCCACTACCAGCAATGTGGAAACTGCGAATCTTCACTAGCAAAGCCGTCCCCCCTTGAGAAGTTCGATCTCCTCAATAAAATCCAAATCTCACTTTCAAATTGCAAACAAATACTCATTAGAATCGCCATGGAAAGGGTCTTTCTTTGATGCAATACCCATTTTGCCACCTCAAATCATCACTGAGTTATGAGCCAAAAGGTGAGTTCAGGTCCAGAAAAACAAGTGCCCAAAAAATGAAGTAAACACACCAAAAATCACTAGAAATCCACTTCGCACTGAAAATAAACAAATCCACACCAAAACCCAATTGAAATCCATTCAAAGAACTGGAAAATCTTCATCTTTATTGCCCAGTTGTGATTCCTGATTGAAACCACCATACACTAGCTTGAGCAGGTCTCACTGTTGAAACTAGCCTTGGATACTGAGGGTTTTCGTCCTCAATCCCGTTCTTAGACTCTTTGGTAGCAAACCAACAACATCTTTGTATGTCGTCAAACTCAACCATGGAGAAATGAGCTTCAAAAAGAACTTTTAGAAGAGTCTCCAAATTAAGGTGAATACCTCAACCCTAAAACCCAACGCCGTTTCTCATTGCTTTTTGATTTTCTTTAGTTTTTTAATATTCATCTCTACCTTAGCTTGGGCGCCCAAGTTATAAGAAGCATTTTAAAATGATATAAATTGTTAAAAATGTAATGTCCCCGTCTCAGGCCTGACCTTTTCAGTGACCGTTGGCCTTTTCCGGAGACCTGAAGGCTAGTCGGAAGGTAAAATTAGGGTTTCCTATTTTGAAGGATGTTCTGGCTCGGAGTTGATTGTTTCAATTGCGGATTCTTTCTGGGTTTTCATAGAGCTTCGTAGTGGTATGTTCGTCTTGGCATTCTGAGCATCTTCAGGAATTTACTATTTTTAGTAAATTCTATTTTTGGCAGTTTTTCAGTTGGGTTTAGCATGGTTGACTTCCTACTTCAGTTTGATCAGTTGGCTTGTTCATTTATGGCTTCGGGGCACATTTGGAGAGATAAGTTGAGCTATTTAATTAAAGTCACGTTTTAATGTTATAATTTAACGTTGACCCCCTTAGCCTAGCTTCTTCACTTTAAGTCTTTTTAAAAGGTGTTCTTTAAGGGTGGCGCTTCATTAAAGAGAATTAATTATATCTTTTATGAAGTTTATTATAAGCTTAAAGTGGACGCCATTTTCAAGGAAAGATTAAAATGATATTAAAAGACAAAATTGCTTGGAAAAGTGGGACGCCACCTGTGGAGGAATTAGGGTTTGACTCAAAAGAGAAGGTTAGGGTTTCGAGAAGAGTCAATCGAAAATTATAAAAGGGAGCCTTTAGTCATCATTGGATTATCTTTGGTCTACAGTATTGTTATGCTGCCGGTTTGGCTCTGGAATTGCTTCGAGGAATGAAGGCCTCCTAGCTCGGGCATTGCTTCTTGCTTGCAATACAGCAACTAGTGATGAGATAGCGTAATTTGTGAGTTTTACATTGAGTTTGAGCATTGTATTCAGTTTGTGCATTGTTAGATCAGTTCTGCATATTAGTGGTTTTCAAGATATTGCATTGTTTGCTTCAGCAGATTCATGTTTTAATTCATAAGTCAAAAAATCTAAAAAATATTGTTCTGGGTATTATCCCATTATCATTGCTAGGTCTAGGCGTCTTCTTCCTCTAATTTGCAGATTTTTTAGAGAAGACAGTGATTTTTAAGAGCAGATCGCCCTTCCTTGAGGGCCGTACCAACTGCAGATTGCATTGAAAACCGTGCATAAATAATATATGGCTGTTTGATCTGTTTTCAGTGTCTTAGTCTAGGCGCCATCATTCTTAGGGAATATTGCACTTTGTTTCAAGTCGATCCGATGAGTTATGTGAGAGTTATGAACATATGAGTGATTTCCTAGACCGCTGGTTTTTCATTTAAAAGTGCAGATTTGTGAAAAAATCAGAATTAGTATTTTGATCCTTGAGAGGTTTATTGTTTTGGCACTTCTATCCAAGCTAAGGAGAGTTCTTTATGATGTAATGTTAATCTTTCAAATTCCTAAGCTATTGGCAGGCGAATGATCATCATTTTGTAAACTGGCAGTAGTACTGGCAGTCATTTTCAGTCTTGTTCAAATCTGATTTGTAATGCCCTCTTTCATTATGAAGTTGTTTTGTAATAGATACATCTCCGCCCTATGGTAGCTACTTTCCCACTCTGGGTCAGAAAGCACATTCTGGGTGTTGAGTACTTTCAGCATTTCAGTTATTTCTTTCAAGCATTATTATTTGTAATACTCCGCCATATGGTTGCCCCTCACTCCATACTGAATTGGGTAGCACATACTTGGTGTCGAGTTCCCTTTCAGTACTTAGTGTAGAAGACCCTCTGACCATATGCTCGCCATCATCGGCGCCATTCTTGGTTAGAGTTCCTGCATAAGCAATTTGTTTAAGATCCTCTGACCAATGCTCACACCTTGCCCGCATCGGGATCCTGGTGTACATTCTGGTTAGAGTTGCTTCAGCACGTTTTGGTTTAGTTGCTAACCTTAACGGGTGCATTGGTTTGCAATTGTAATTTAAAAAAAAAAAAAATTGGCTCGGAATATTTAAAAAAACAACTTCAAGTCATATCATTAGGTGTCCAAGGTCCTTTTTATGTCCCCTTATGACCCCTCGATAATAAAATATAAAGTTACTTTAATAAAGCTCACTTTTCGAAACTTAAATCAAATAATTAAATGATTTAACCTTAGTAACTTTATATCAATTGAATATGTGCTGCTATGACAAGCCTGACTTGGTCTATGTTGATGATAAATGCAGCTTCGTGCGATTCCTTCCAGCCTATCTATTTTTTGATTGAGAAAATTAAATGATAGCTTCCAGCTATTTAATTTATATGTTGTCATGTGAAGAGGCGCTTCACTTATTTGTTTATCATATCTTGGCCGACCTCCCTTGATATTTGAATTATTTAATTTGTAATTTATTCTCCTTGTGGCCGACCTTGTTCTTGAAGAGGTGCGACCTCTCCCAAGCAAAGTATAAATACAAGTTCATCTCTTCTCATTCAAGCAAGTTCGATCATCATTCATTCATTCCGTTTTCAAGTGTGAAGTGCGAATTATCAAGAGCAGATCGAAGTTGTTCAAGAGGTCAAGTTTATCATCTTCAAGAGAGTTTGCATATCAACAAAGGTTGATATTCCTTATTGGCTGTGTTTTAGCATCAAGTGTGGTGCTGTTATCATTGCATGAGATCGGCCTTGTGATTGGCCTCTTTGTAAAGCAGATTTCTGCTCCTTCATTAAATATATATGTGATATATTGTTGCCGGGTTTTTCTCCCTCGAGGAGGGTTTTCCCAGGGTATCTGTTGTGTACTGTGTCTGATTTTTTGAATTAATTTTCTGTGCACTTAATTTGATCACTAAATTTAATAGTCTAGTATACCCAAAATAGACTTACTATTTTTAGTAAGTACTAAAAATAGCAAGTGACATCCCAAAAGCTCGAACTGGAGAAAAACTGATATTGCACCAAGACTCACTGTAGATGGTGAGCACCATACTGGCCTTGCTAAAAATAGAAAGTCTCCCGGAAAACTGCAAACCCAACACCCAAAGCTAGAACTGAGTCCCCTTCTCAAAACCTCTTAGCCTACAGGGACTCTGGAATAGGCTAAAGGTGATGTCCACTGCTCAGAGGCTAGGGGGGGACATTACATAGGATAGAGGAAAATATTTTAAGAGCTAGATGTCTTTAAGCATATCAGAGAATGCGTTGTTTGTCAATAGAACAAAGCAAAATACAAGTTATAGTCTTTGTCTATTCTTGATCAAAAGTGGGAAAGTGTATTCATAGACTTCAATACAAGTCTACTCAAGGTATGAAGGAAGGATTTCATTTATTTTGTTGTGAATAGGCTAACTAAGAATGCACACTTCTTTGACATTTCTTTAAAGTTCAAGGTCCCCCAAGTGGCCAATTGTTTTTTCAAGGAAGTGTTTAGGCTGCATGGATTACCCAAAAATATTGTAAGGGATAGGGATAGTAGATTTCTTAGCACTTTTTGGTAGACTTCGTTTCATTTGACAGGTATATGACTCACTCCAAGCATAAGCTATCATCCTCAAATAAACAGAAAAACGAAAATAGTGAATAAATGGGTTGAGAAGTATTTGAGATATTATGTTTTCAATCAACAATCAACTTGGGTTAAATGGTTGTATTTGGGAGAATAGTATCATAACACTTTTGGTCATATTGGTATGTCTCTACTTATGGCACACTATGGTTATGATGCTTTAATCTTTGTTGATTTAGTGTTAATTGATATGGAGTGCCAACAACTAGTGATTTGGTTAAGCATAGCCAAATATAATGAGAGCACTCAAAGATCACCTTTGACAAGCTTAGAATCAATAGAAATTTTATGCAAATCAGAACTGCACTAAGGGGACATTTGCGATTGGAGACTTAGTTTATCTGAGATTGCAGCCATATAGGCAATCTTCTATCAAGAAAAAAGGGAGTTGAGAAACTTAAACTTAGGTTTTATGGGCTCTACAAAAGCTCAAGGAGAATTAGAAAAGTTGTTATTGAATTTGAGTTTCTAGAGCATAGCAGAATTCACAATGGATTCCATGTTTTGTATCTCAAAAGGGCACTTGGTTAGCTTGGAACACACTTAGTACATTTACCTCCTCTGGATGACAAAGGAAAGTTGATATTGGTTCTAGAAGCTATCATTGGTCGCAGAGAGAAAGAATGAACAATACCATAACAAAATATTTGGTGCATTCGAAAAATTTCTCCACTGAAGATGCTATTGGAGCATCCAAATCTACAATTTCTCAAGGGAAAGCAATTTTGGGAAGGGCAAATAGTAATGGTCTATTTGTAGAATTAATATGTTTGGGAAGACTTGTACCCTATTTTTAATTTCTTGTAGATAATGGATAAAGTTAGGGAAATATTAAAATAATAATATTTTAAGTTGTCCAATAGCTTTATTTTATAACATTTTAAAAAGGACGACTTATTTATTATTATTATTTTATTAATATGGGCCTAATGAAATGTTTGATTAAAAGTGTTTCTGAACACATTTAGAGGATTTTTTTTTTTATTGATAACATGGGAATTTTTAGCTTGGCCCAAGCCAGCTAAGGCCACAAATAGGGGACTTCATCTTTGGCATGAACACATTGCATTAACGTGAATAGTCCAAACTTGTGAGCTTAGTAGCTTAGTAGGGGCACAAGACCCATGAACACACTGGCCTTGTGAGGGTTTGGAGCACGAAGTCACTAGCATGAATATCAGTAGGTTCAATGCAAAGGTTTAAAGCTGCAAGCACAATGGATTAGTGAGGCCATAGTGCTTGCTATTACAATTGCCTAGTGGGGGTTTGAACTTTGGTGGTTACAACAACAATGCCACGATTTAACCATTACACTATGCCATGAACAACACCTTTAGAGGAAATATTAGTCGGGAAAAGAAAACTCAAATTAAAAGGGTGAATATAAAAAAAGAGTTTGGCATAGAAAAGACATCCATTGTTATTGTCATCAAACCCCTTTTTTAGAGCTTGAGAATTTTGTTCATCTCCATGCTTGAGGATGAAACCCTTTTGGTATAGAAATTTGGAGGACAAAAACCCTCTTGGTTTCCATTTAGTATTGGAGGAAAAAAACTCTCTTATCCATTCGAGGTGATTCTACTTAGGGATTGTAGTTGTGTTGAAAGATTGTAGTTATTGCAGTTTCAGTTTTATGGTTGAGATTTCTAGTTAGTTGAAGATTTCAGAATAAGTTCAGGTTTGTTGAAGTTCCTTTAGAGCAAGATACTTTATTGATATTAAATAGAAAATATTATTATCAATATTATTATTGGCTATACCCTTGCTAGCCATATTGGCTAATACTCTAGATTTCTAGTTGTACCCTTTATTGGTAGTAGCCATACCAATATCTGTTGTTTATTCTATTTGTTTGGGGCCTTTATACAACTTGGATAAAATATCACATTTAATTTGGGCATTGCACAAGTTTAAGGGTGGTGGGACCTTAAATATTATTGGCCTCCATATTGCTTGTTGGTCGTGTAACTTTGGAGCTATCGTATAGGTATATTCCTTATGAAATCTTGTGACTTTGGTTGTTGTACCTAGTTGGTGGAGGCTGTAATATTTGCAAGGAACTAAGTCTTCAATTTATCAGTGGCCGTATGACCAAAATCAAAACCAACATCAATTGTTGGAATTCAACTTAGTATAATAGCCATTCTTATGCATGAATCTCATTTGACATAATATTCAAAATATATGGTTTTGCATTAGCATTCAATTTGGAATTTTTGAAAATATATATATCTAGAGAATTTCCAACTATTCCTTGTATCAATATTATCAATTTTCAGATGGCTTTAATACAAGAATGCCATATGAAGTTTTAACGTTCAGTTGTTTTGAGTTTTCTTGTCGTCATAAATATTTAAATATTACATACTATTAGAAAATACAAAAAAGAATTCCATATTTTGTAATAAATTCAGAAGAGGGTCATTACAAAAAATGATCTTAGCCAATACGTTTTGTTATCTTAGCCTTTTTTTTCCCAAATGGTTTCACAAGTCTTGAAGTGTCTTATTGGATCCTTTGACCCACCTCGTGTAAACTTAGGAAACTTCTACCTTTCTACACTAGGGCTTGATGGTGGAGTCACCATAGTTTTACCTTGATGCAAACTTAGTGCCTGAAACTTTCTCTTCAAGGAGTTCTGATAAGGACATTCTAGTGCTCCTTTGACACTCTCAAACATGTAGGAATCCTGTGCTCTTTTGGCAACTTAAACATTCTACACACTTTTTTTTCCTTCAAGTTCTCTTTTGTATGCTCCAACCCTTAGCCTTGGAGTTTTTGGTTTGGTTGCTTCTTCTTCTATTAGCAACTCTTTGATGCCTCAAAGTTTGCTTTCAGTTGCTTCCCTCTCTTTGTCTATGAAGGAGTCTTTGAACTTTGTCTCCAAATTGAGAATTTCTTTGTCTAGAGGAGGATGTATTGGTTCATTGTACCAAATTTGGTTTACAAGGTCAATTCATGCTTTGTTAAATAATGGAAGATGTCTTGCTATTTCTACCTACTCTTCCTTTATATGGTTATTTGTAGTGGGTTAAATATTTTGATATCTTTTCTCTTGACTACTACTTCGAATAACACTCCGGCCCTAACTTCGACCTCTACTTCAAGATGGACTTCAGCTTTGAATTTGTAGTACTAGAGTTTATTTGGCTACCTCTTATAGTCGTTTTCTTTGATTCCTTTGCTCTACTAGCCTTAGTGATTGTCTAATCTCTTTCTCGGCTGTTTGACTACTTTGTGGTCTCTTATTTATCTTTGTTAGGGTATAAGGGCATTAATTATAAGGAGTACAACACAAGTCTATACTTTGTTCCTCTTATTCATGACAATTTCTATCCTTGTGATATTGATTTACTTGTTGTCTATGTGCCTCGTGATCTTGTTAGGCACACAAGTTTTGTACTATTATAAAATGTTATTCGAGGATCCTTGGGAGATGATCAAAGAGTGTGTCCACTTCTTTAGTCATTGCTATCTTATTCCAAATTGTGTCCTACAGGACTTGTCTTCTTTCAGCACATGTTCTTTTATAAATATATCCCATAGATATACAAGATCTTTCGTGAGATCATCCTCTTTGTTGGTTTGATTCCATTGGTTCCTCAATTGGTTGTCCCATTTATATGGCCATCTTTATTAATCAACGCTACCCTTGTCAAATCTACCCTTCTTAAAGGTAATGGGGCCAAATGTTTAATTCGGAATTGAAACTATCTATTGTAGAGTGAACATAATTAATAGAGATAAGTAGAATTATACCAAAATTCATAGAGTAATGCCAATAATTGTTTTATTCATTCAATATATCTGCTTATACAAAACTGTAGTCCAAGGAGCATTTATAAGAAAAAACCTGTTTTCCTTGACTTCAGAGATCTATTTAAAAGTTTAGACAGTCGCCAAGTAAAACACAATCATTAACAACTATTTATAAACTGACTTCTAACTACTGCCACAAGCCAACAAATACTTAAAACATAGTTGAAGATAACCATATGAAAAAAACACAACCATAGCATAATATGCTAACTACATTCTCCACTTGATTTTCCATCTTCTGAAAATTCTCTCCTTGACTTCCTCTTTGTTCTCATTGACAAGTGATGGTTTCACTTTGCATCTTTATTTTTCAGATTTTCACTATCTGCTACCCTGAGGTTTAATGTGCAGCCTTGCTTTGAACACTTCCTTCTGCAGATATTGAAACAAGTTCTCCTTCTGAACTTCTCATCTTGAAACCATCCTTGAGCTGGGTTTCCTTCAGCTGAGTCTTTCAAGTTTCCAACCATAATGAATGTACCACCACACATTCTTTGTTGATGTTATTAGCAGCCGTGGGCCTCTTACTTCCAGCCCACGAATTTAAATCAAGCAATAAATAAAATATAGCCATTGGCTATTTCATTTATTGGAGACGACTTAAGTGAAGAGGCGCTTCACTTGGATAGAGAAATAATATTTATTTATTAATAACAATTATTATTTGTTGAGGCCGACTCTCCTTGATAATCGCACCATTCCATTTGGGTCATGTTCTTTGGTGGCCGACTTTGTATTGTGAAGAGGTGTGTCTCTTCCCACAAATTGTATTTATATGAGATCACTCCATTCATATCATCATCAAGTTAAGTTCATTCATTCCATATTCAAGTGCGATTATCACCTACAGCAATTTGTCATTTATCAAGGAGAGTTCGAGTTCTTTATCTTGTATTTGCATCAAAGTGTGATGCTGATAAGTGCCATAAGATTGGCATCATTGTAAAGATAACATTTTTGTTTATATTGCAATATAAGAAGAGATATTTCTTGCTGGGTTTTTTCTCCCTCAAGTGGAGGGTTTTCCCAGGGTATATGCTGTGTTATTGTGTCTGTTTTTTGAATTAATTTCTGAGTTTTACATCTGATCATAAAAACTAACATGGTATCAGAGTGGGTATAAGAAAGATCGTGATCAAATTTCTTTGAGCAGCATTATTCTCTATTCTTATTCTCATCTTTGATTGCATCTATCCTATCATCAAGATGGTGAACAGACTTAAGATCGAGGATAGACTTGAGGGAGCATCTAACTTCACATCTTGGATATTAAGAATTTAAGAGTCATGCTTGCCTCGGAAGAAAATGAGTTAGCAGCGTTTGTGGAGGGCGAAGTTCCCGAACCATCCGATGAGAATGAGAAGCTACAATGGAAGCGAAATGGCACTAAGGTGAAAAAGATGTTGGTGGATTCCGTGAAAGACCAAATTGTGCCAATTATCTCCAAGCTAAAATCTGCGAGAGATATGCTCAAGACTTTGGAAGAGATGTATGAGATCAACAACACAAGTCGAGCTCTTGCATTAAAGTAGCAACTTCATCATGTCAAGATGGCGAAAGGAGAATCCGTCATCTCATACTTCATGAAGATCACCGAGTTGAGAGATCAATTCTCTACTATTGGGCATATTGTTGATGACAAGGATTTGACCATGTTGGCTCTTAATGGTCTTCCTTCATCTTGGGAGTCATACATTCAAGGAATAAGCGCGAGATCAAAACTTCCTAAGTTTGATTGGTTGAGAGTGGATTGTATTCAAGAAGAGTCTAGGTTGGCTACGAGAGGTATTGGTCAAAGTGCTACTAATGAAGACATTCATGTTCTTGCCGCACAATCCTCGAAGAAGAAAGGGAAAGAAGGAAAGAAAGGATATTTCAAGAGGAATAGAGATAAGGGATTTGATGGTGCTCCTGCATTCAAGAAGAAGAAAGATCTCTCTTGCATTCAATGTTTTAGATGTGACAAGTTTGGTCACTATGTGAAGGATTGTCCAACCTGACCTAAGCAGCAGGCTACTTTTGTAGATGTGGATGAGACCTCGCCACAGAAGGATTCAGGTGGTTACTTATTCTATTATGCTCTTTCAAGCAATGTGCCTACTGACAACAATACTTGGTTGATCGATAGTGGTGCTTTTCACCACATCACTGGATTTAGAGAGCATCTAATTGATTTGATGGAGAGAGATTCTAGTGTTCAAGTAATCATTGGAGATGATGCTACTTATTGTGTGAAAGGAGTTGGGACCTCCTCTCTTCACTTGGATTCCGGTATTTCCTTGCATCTGATTGATGTTCTATTTGTTTTGGGTATCAAGCGAAACCTTGTCTGTATCTCAGCCTTGGAGGACAAGGGGTACCAAGTTGCATTTTCAGAAGGCAAAGTTCTTGCATGGACAAAGAACTCTAATATCAAGAATGCTCGAGTGATTGAAGTTCGTCATGAGAGCCTCTACAGACTTTGCACTCGTCCACTTCAAGCTCTATTGCATGATTCATCAAGTTCGTGTGAAATTTGGCATAGAAGATTGGCTTCCCTTCACTTTCGAGCACTACCCACCTTGGAGAAGATGGTTACAGGCCTTCCGAAACTCAACCAGGAGCATGAAGGCATTTGCAGAGGTTGCGCATTGGGTAAGAATACTAAAGGTCCATTTCATAGTAGTGAAAGTAGATCTAAATGTATTCTTGATCTTATTCATTTTGATTTATGTGGTCCAATGTCTGTTGCTTCTTTGAGTGGTTTCTTGTATTACATTATTTTTATTGATGACTACTCTAGAAAGACTTGGATTTATTTCTTAAAATCTAAAGAATCTAAGGAAGTATTAGAGAAGTTCAAAGAATTTAAAGCTCAGGTAGAGAACTTGTCCGGGAAGAGGATCAAGGTTCTAAGATCCGATAACGGTGGAGAGTAAATTTCTAGCAACTTCTGTAACTTTTGCATTGAAGCAGGGATTAAGAGGGAGTTCTGTGTCCCTTATAATCCTCAACATAATGGTGTTGCTGAAAGGAAGAACATATCTATTGCAGAAGCAGCCAAAGCTATGATTCATGACCAAGATTTGCAAACCTTCCTTTGGGCTGAAGCATCTAGGACAGCTCTTTATGTTCAGAATAGAAGTCCTCACCGCAGTTTGGAGAACATGACTCCTGAAGAAGCATTCACAGGAGTGAAGCCGGAAGTGAGTCACTTGAGGATCTTTGGTTGTCCAGTGTATGTTCATGTACCGAAAGATAAAAGGACAAAGTTGGAACCTTCTGGCAAGAAGGGAATATTTGTGGGCTATAGTGAGACATCAAAAGCCTACAAAATCTACATTCCAGGTCAGAAGTTGATTGAGATCAGTAGGGATGTTACATTTGAAGAGGATGTTGCATTCAGGAGATCCAAGGGCACTCACATGGAGATAGATAATGAAGATCAAGAGTCTCCTCAGGATATGGAAGTTGACCATACTCCTGAGATTCAGAGGGATGCTCCTGAACCTAAAGAAGATGATGATCCAATTGAGCCCTTGGAACCTACTGATGGGCCTACAGATATTGTGATTGGAAGAAAAAGACCTCTTTGGGCTAGGCAAACAATGCAGGAGGCAGAAAGGTTTGCAGCCCGAAGAGGAACATTTAGAGAAAGCAAGAGACTGCATAAGTTTTCCAGCTATGTTGCATTGATGAGTCAAATCATTGAGTCAGAACCTTCCAGTGTTGAGGAAGCTACTAGTCAACAAGTTTGGAGAGATGCTATGGCTGAAGAGTATCAATCCATTCTCAAGAATGATGTTTGGGACATCGTACCTAGACCTTAGGGAAAATCTGTTGTTTCGTCCAAGTGGATCTTCAAGATCAAGTATGCGGTTGATGGAAGCATCGAGAAGTACAAGGCTAGGTTCGTGGCTAGAGGATACTCTCAGAAAGAGGGAGTTGACTATGAGGAAACCTTTTCTCCAGTTGCTCGTTATACTTTAATTAGGACCATCATTGCTATTGCAGCATCTAAAGGATGGAAGATTCACCAGATGGACTTGAAGACAACATTTTTGAATGGTGTAATCGAGGAAGAAGTATATATTGAGCAACTTGATGGCTTTGAGGTACATGGGAAGGAGTCTCATGCTTGTAGGCTAAAGAAGGCTTTGTATGGCCTTAAGCAGGCTCCTCGTGCTTGGTACGAAAGAATTGATCGTTACCTATCAAGCTTGGGCTTCTCCAAGAACGATGCTGATTGAAACCTGTATTTCAAGGTAATTGATGGCGAAGCATTAATCTTGGTTCTCTATGTTGATGATTTAATTCTTACTGGAGAAGATCACCTCATTATCAAATGCAAGGAGTTAGCTTTTGAATTTGAAATGAAGGATCTTGGTCTCATGCACTACTTCCTTGGTTTAGAAGTATGGCAGAAGCCTGATGAGATCATTGTAAGTCAAGGGAAGTATACCATTGATATTCTGAAGAGATTTGGTATGATGGATTGCAAATCCATGTCTACGCCTATGGAGACCAACTTGCATAAGTTGAAAGAGGCTGCAACTAGTTCAAATTTGGTGGATCCCATGATGTACAGGCAGTTGATTGGATTGTTGATGTATCTAGTGAATA
>VDFB02000010.1:20656275-20675683 GCA_007258455.2 Sequoia sempervirens | reverse complement strand
TGGCATTTTTCAATCTTTATGTTGAAGTAAGCATAGTGGTATTTTTTTTTCAAAAGTATTTAGTTTTATAACTTGTGTGTTAAAAGCTATTCTAAAACCTTTTTCATTTTTTTGAATTCTCAATCACATTAGTGTCATGTTTATGTACAAATGTTAGTTTTCCTTTACTAGTTTCTGGTTAAAAGTATACCCCAATTTTAAATTTTAAAAAATAAAAAAGTTATCATAGAAGGGAGTTGTACATTAGTTAAAACTCAAAGAAGTTAATCAATAATTTACCCAAATTTTTGTTACTTATTTGTCTTTGGGAAAAATAGAGTCATAATATTAAAAAATCTAAGAAGATAAATCTGTTAACAACACTACCTATATATACCTAGAGCTCCTCCACTTCAAAGCTATTCCAAAGAATAGTAATTGGGATATGAATGATATGTGTTCTACCTAAAATGCATTTCCAATATATTTCCCTATCATCTACCTCCTCTATCCCTTCCACTTGGCTTTTGAATATCACATTAAAACTTTCCTAGTCACCTACTTTCTTGAACACCAATGTATTTGGCTCTATGCTTACCTTGACATTTGAGATGCTCTTCACCCAAAATTTGTATATGATATTATCACCACCCATGTTGGTCACCATCTTCCTCTTCACTTGAACACACTCTTCATAGTTTAACAAAATAGAGAAAAACATATAGTTAATATTTGCACCTGACTTTGATTTTGGGTAGGGAGGCCACTTGTGGGTGAGTAGGGTAGTTTTCTTTTTGGTAAAGTTGTTGAGACCACAAATATAGTTGATGTAGTCTTGAGGGATCAAATAGTACACCAGCCTTGGCTCAACACCGAGCTTGTTCAATAATCATATACCCGAGGAAAATTTTGAATCCTAGAGCTCCTCTATAAAGTGATGAGCCTTTGAACACCTTTGTAATGACACTTGTAGGTCTTCAAATTGTGTATACTAGGGAAACCTTACTTCCCTTGATGTTATCTCTTACCCACATGTGCTAACCTTAAGACCCAACCTCATATGTCTTTACAAATCTAATTTGTTATATGCTTTAAGTTGATGATTAGATATATTGTGATGATAAATAAGGTGATATTTTGGGCAATATTCTTGCATATCATTTTCACATCATGTTTTATTGTCTTTATCATGAAGTTGGAATGCACTCGTATACCATGGAATACAAATTGAAATTATAAATGGATTATTATATAGTTAAGGCTTATAATATTCAGCTAATAAATTCATGTGATACACAATTGATACTTACGATCATGTTGGTAATGTGCAGGATGGCAATGGTGATAGCATGAGAAGGAAGAACCATTGAGAGAAAAGAAAAAAAAAAGACTTCTTCTTGAAGGTATAAATTTGACCCCGTTGGAAGACTAAGGTTGTGAGGGAATTTAGTTGTGATTCATGTGAGGTCTAAGTGGGGATTAGGTCTTGGGAAACCTCTCTAGCTAAGTTTGAAACTCGGATGGAACCTTGAGTGGGTTTTTAATGAGTATTGTTGGTCATTTTTTTTGGTTAGGGTGTAAGAATAAACCCCCTAGGGTCTATACCATAGTGGTAGGGGTCAAGAGGACATACAATAGTGCCCCTACAACTTGATTTGACCCTTGAAAAGCTCTCATAATAGAGAGTGACGAATTTTGAGAAGAGATTGGGGTGGGAAAGATTGAATGGTTGTCCAAAGGCATTTTCTCATTAATGGGGAAAGGACCTTCATTAATGGAGGGAGGTACACACCACACCTCCCCATACAAGAGTTGCAAATTTTGAAACTTCTATATATTGGGAGAGGAGGAATGAGTGGAGTGTTACCCACTTCTCCTCTTGGAGAACTTGAGTGAAGATGGTGAAAAGAATGAGAAAAGGAGAGGAGTCCAACTCTTTGGAGAGTGATGAAGATGGATTGGTTTGGAGAGGAAAGAGGGATACAATATTTTAGTCCCTTCACCAAAAAAAAAAAAGATAAGTTCATCCATTTCCATTTTCCCTTGTTTCTTGGTTGTAAGGGGGTGACCTTTTGTATGGATCATGTTTGAAAAATAGGAAGTAGAGAACGTAGATGCAAGTAAATTGTGCTATGTTAGTTTTGTCCCTTTGTAAAAATGAGAAAAGACTCTATTGATCATTGTGGGGCCAAAAGAATTCCTTGCTCGGGGGTATGGCTAGAGCCCATGAGGCTCCATCATGCCATTACGATAGGGTGGAGAGCAAGACCTTATTCATGGGCGTGCAAATCATTTGTTTCTCAAATATAGTGGTAATATTGTAAGTTTAAAAAAAGATAAATTTCCTATTGTTCAATGTAGGAATGGACAGATTAGGCCTTATTCTTTGTGGGTTGACCATTGTATTCCTAAATATGGAGTGTAGCATTGAAAGTTTTATATTTGGATGCAATAAAGAAAATATGGGTATTTTATGAGCTATAGAAAAATATGCTTCTTACAGATACATTCAGGAAGTTTTAAATGCATGATTGTATATACCTTCAAGTATAAAAAAAAGATCAGAAGTAAAATAAATAAACAACATATATTTGGATGAAAATGATTCTCTTTTCCTTTCATTAGGAAAACATATAAACAAACCGGTGTGTATATATATAAGGATGCTTGATTAAAAGACAGTAGATAGAGTGTAAATAAAAATAAAATAAAAGTATTAAAGCTGCTTAGTTGTATGATGTTTTCAATTATTGCATTTTAAATACATACCGAATTGAAATCATAAGCACTTCAAATACTCTTGTCAAAATATATATATATATATATATATATATATATATATATATATATATATATACAGATACTTATATATGACCAAGATAGAAATGGTTATTAAATGCATGCATACAAAGGGAAAAAGAAAAATTATTCATCTCGGTTTGCATAAAGGGCCTAAAACAATTGCTAAGTTTGTGTACACATATGTCATTTTCTGCATATTACAGTTTGGATAACACAATAAAAAAGGGAGAAAATTTTGTACGCATAAAAAAAATATAATGGAAGCTGGAAAGGAGGAATGCATAGTTTGAAGCTTCACAACACACTAAAAAAATAAATAAAGATTTAAATAAAAAGAAAATCTATGTTCTTCCTCTGAGAGCATTATGACCCTGGCAACCAATAGGTATGAACTTCTATTGAAATAGTCCTAATCCTGATACTTCATCAGAAAACATAAGATATTAATGCCCATCTGAACATTAAGACTTTCCAAATGTAATCCTACTTGGCTATAGCGATGGGAATTTTAGTTTCTACCCTTACTACGTCTCTATTAAACCAAATGATAGTGATAGTAACCAGGGCCATTGTGATCTCTTAATCGAGTCTCTTAAAGTATGTTGTAACGAATTTTGTTATGCTGGGAGTGTTAGAGTAAAGGTTTAAATTTAATCATGTTAATTAAGTTACCTTTATCTCCTTCTTAACATTTCACCTTAGTTTGCATAATAAGACATTTAATAATTATATTAATTATTAAATGCATTATCCTTTTAGGGTTTTGTTGATCTCCTTTCTTAAGGATTGATCTTTTATGTAATTATGCTAATTCAGTTGTTGAGAATACAGTTTTTCAATTTCACAGAGCAAAATATCTCTTTCTCTCTTTCTCCATTTTTTCTTCCCTGTGATAGGTATTCTTGCATGCAGGTGTTCTTGGACTCAGAAGTTGGATTTGACAACTTCAACATGGTATCAGAGCACAGACCTGCTGCAGCCTATTCCTGATTTTGAAGAATTTTGGGTTGAAAGGGTTAGATCTGGCTTTCACAGGTTTACAGGGTATTTTTGTGTGGATCTGGGTTACTACTTTTGTTGGGTGCATTTTGGGCTCAAACAGACCTCACGGTTGGATTCAGATCGCCCAAAAATCCATATTTTCATATATGGCATGCCCTATTTGAGCACAGTTGCACCAGGAGGCAAAAAAATTTAGGCCCTAAGGCCGTACGGCCTCAGGGCACGTTTTACGAGGTGAAAATCAAAAAAAAAAATGAAAAAAACACAAATTTTTGGTTTAGTTTTTTCCTCCGCCCGTTTAAATTGGCAGCGCCGCCCGGCGGCCACTACTTGGCCACCGCCACCGGCGGCAACCGCCGGCCGCGGCACCGCCAAGCCGTCGGCGCCACCAGTCACCGCTAGCGGTGACTGCCAGCAAAACCGCCAGCAGCAAACCGCCAGCGCCCACCGCCGGCCTCCAGCCCCTGAGGGCCTTCCATGCGACCGGTTCCCGCGCCCAAGAGCCAAAGACTTTAGCCCTTGAGGGCTATGTATTTTTTTAAAAACCTTTTTGTAGCTACCTTCACGAAATTGGGCGTATCTTGCTCGTTTTAGCTCAGATTTTTGAACAAAAAGAGGCGTTGGAAAGCTGGTTCCGAGCCCGATCTAATTGACGAGGGATATTTTTTCTGATTTTGCCGTTTTGCAGTCGTTTTTTCCAGTCAAAGTCAGAACTTGTTTTTGCACTCCCGGAGCCATATCTTTTGCACACAGACTCCGTTTTTCGCAAATGAGTAGGCGTCGGAAAGCTCTTCTCATGCTCTTTCCAGAACAGTAACTTTTTTTCATCAGAAATTTACCAGGTACACATAATTTTGTCTGAAGGATTTTTTGCTTTCTCAAGCTTTTCAGCTTTAAAAATTGTACTGGGGTTTGGGTTCTCATATTGTGGGGGGGTGTTTTTTCTTGCTTTCTGTATTTTCCATCAGAAAACCAGAACACCAAAACTCTCAAAACAATCAAACCTTCTGCATCTTCTGTCTATTCTGAAAGATCACATAATAATAAAAATAAACAAGCAGTCACAAGTGCAGGGTTTAATGGCAGACTCTTCTTCGGTTGAGCATCTTTCCCCACACAATTATCATACCTGGAAGGCACAGATGACAAGACTTCTCATGTCCAAAGGTTTATGGTCATGTTTGGATGATGTTCAACCTCAGTTGCAACGTCAATTTGAGATCTTTCAGCACAGGAACAGAATGGATGAGGCCATGGGGTTGTTATCCTTGCATGTTTCAGATAGTCTTCTCTTTCATCTTGAGGGTTGTGCAACTCCTCGAGCTATGTGGTTGAAGTTTGAAACACTTTTTGGCACCATTAATCAGTTCTGAGCACTTCAGATTGAGGCAGAATTGACCACTTTGGTACCTGATTCCTTTCCTTCTATTGAGGATTTCCTGATGAAATTCAAATCTCTCAGATCTTTGTTACAGGGTTGTGGTAAAAACAAAACAGATACTGAGTGTATTTACCTGATTCTATCTAAGCTTCGAGGATCCTTCCAGATTTTCTCTTCTACCTTCTATTCCACCATGGATGCTTTGGGTCCACATTTTACCATGCCTTCTCTTGAGGTATTCTGTGATCGATTGACACGAGAGCAAGCCAAGCTCACACAGTTGGATACTCTTCCTAGATCAAAGAATAAAGCATTGGTTGCTCAGCCATCCCAAGGGAAACAGAAGCAGAAACAGAAGCCGAAGACAGATTCAGTTGGCAGTGAGAGTTCCTCCAAGCCACCACCTAAAACAAATTCAAAACCACAATTCAATCCAAAACAGGGTAAATCTTCTAAGTCTGGTGAGTCTTCCTCCAAGACTAAGAAGAATCCAGGTGATCCTTGTAGTTTCTGTGGCAAGGAAGGACATCCAGTTTCCAGGTGTTGGAAACGATTAGAGGCTTTGGAGGAAGCCATGCAGCAGCATCATATTTCCTCACCTCAGCCTCCTCCATCCACGGGGAAAGGTCATGCTCTTTCTGCACGAGCCTCATCTTCAGGATCCACATGGATTATTGACTCTGGTGCTTCACACCATATCTCACACTCACAGGATTTAGTCACTGCACTTGCTCATAGTGCTACTTCACAGATTGCAGTTGGTGACTCCGCACAACTTTCAGTTCAGGGTTCAGGTACTGTTTCATTGGATGGTGGTTGTCTTCAGGATGTGCTTCTGGTTCCTAAAATTTTGACAAACCTTCTATCTGTTTATCAGATTTGCCACTCTGGCTCTGGTAAGACAACTGAGTTCTCACCACATGATGTGGTTATTCAAGACCTTCACGATCTTGACTTGGTTGTGGCTACTGGGAGTGTGGATTCTGCATCACGCTTATACATATTTGATGGCTTTGAGAGTTTAGACACTGTTGGTTCTTCTCTTATCGCACATGCAGATTCAGTGAGCAGGCTTTGGCATGAGCGTTTTGGCCATGTCAATTACAGATATTTACAACAGATGAGTACTCAGGCACTTGTGATTGGGCTCCCACAGATTTCTTGTACTAATGGTGTATGTCGAGGTTGTGTTCTTGGCAAACATCATCGAGATCCTTTTCCTAAGGGTCGAGCCACTCGTGCTAGGGCACCCCTAGAGTTGGTACACAGTGATCTTATGTCCTTTCCAACTCCTTTTTCAGGGGCCCGCTATGTGCTCACCTTTATTGATGACTTCTCCAGACGTACATGGGTGTACTTTCTTAAGTACAAGTCTGATGTCTTTGACTCATTCAGGATTTTTAAGACATTTGTGGAGAAGCAATCTGGACTTTCTATCAGGAGGATACACACAGATAATGGGGGGGAATATGTTAATCAGGATTTTACAGACTTTTGCACTGAGCATGGTTTACAGCATCAGTTTACAGTCCCTTACACCCCTCAGCAGAATGGTGTCGCTGAGAGAAAGAACAGAACCTTACGGGAGATGGCAAATTGTATGATACAGTCTCGAGCTATGAGTTCTTCCTTCTGGGCTGAGGCAATCAATTGTGCCAATTATATTCAGAATCGGATGCCTCATAAGGCATTGCGACATATGACTCCTGAGGAGGCTTGGACCCATGTCAAGCCTGATGTTTCTACATTCTGAGTTTTTGGTAGTGAGGCTTGGGCATTTATTCCTGATGCTCAGCGAAAAGCCATGGAGAGGAAGAGCCGGCCACTCATATTTGTTGGCTACTGTGAGGATGTTAAGGCGTACAGGTTGTTTGATCCTGATTCCAAAGAGGTCTTGTTTCGGTGGGATGTCCAGTTTGATGAGCGCTATCCTCAGATGGATTCTCCATCACCAGCTTCTCCCTCATTACCTACTCCTTCCTCTTCATCTCTTGAGGATTACTTATCTCTTGAGGATGATGTAGATGATGATCCACCATCTCCACCACCACCAGTTGCTCCATCTTTTCCTAGGTGGGCCCGTGTCACTGTTGATGCAGCTGGTTCTTTGGCAGGTGATCCTTCAGATACTCGTTGTACTCGTGCTCAGACATATGGTTCTAGTCTTTTGAGTCATACCATTTCGGATGATCCTCAAAAGTTTTCAGAGGCGACAGGTCACCTTGAGTGGGATAGGGCTATGGATGAGGAGTATTCTTCTTTGATGAAGAATCATAGTTGGGATCTTTGTCCTCTTCCTAAGGGAAGAAAGTTGGTTCGGTGCAAGTGGGTGTATCGTACCAAGTATGTTGCAGATGGTTCTATTGATAAGTATAAGGCACGTTTTGTTGCGAAGGGGTTTTCTCAGGTAGAGGGTATTGACTACTCCGAGACCTTTGCTCTTGTCGCCAAGATGAACTCTATACGCCTTGTACTTTCACTTGCAGCTTCACAGGGATGGACAGTGTTTCAGATGGATGTGAAGAGTGCCTTCTTGCATGGAGACCTACATGAGGAGATCTATATGGAGCAGCCTCAGGGTTTTGTGCAGGACACTTCTTTGGTTTGCAGACTTCGGCGTTCATTGTATGGTCTCAAACAAGCCCCTCGGGCTTGGTATGAGAAGATGGACTCTTTTTTGCTTTCCACTCACTTCACATGTTGCCATTTTTATCACACAGTGTACATTTGGTGTCAGGAGGGTAATCTTTTTATTCTTGTGCTATATGTCGATGATCTCATCATTATAGGTAGCTCATCTTCCATGATTCAGGATGTTCAGTGAGCTTTGATGGAGCGGTTTGAGATGACAGATCTTGGAATTTTGCACTATTATTTGGGCCTGCAGGTTATTCAGTCTTTGGATGGAATTTCCTTATTTCAGCAGAAGTATGCTCTTAATATGCTCCAGCGCTTTGGCATGCTTGATTGCAAGCCTGCCCCCACACCTTTTCAGTCAGGTGTTGTCTTGTCTTCCACTTGTACTACTCCTTCCGTGGATACTACTCTGTATAGATAGTTGGTTGGCAGTTTGTTGTACCTGACACACTCTCGTCCTGATCTTTCCTTTGCGGTTGGCCTTGTCTCTCGATTCTCACATGATCCACATGAGAGTCATTGGCAAGCAACCAAACGTATTTTGAGGTACATTCGGGGCACCACTCATTATGGCATTCACTACACATCAGGATCCCCTCACATTGTTGGCTTTACTGACTCAGATTGGGCTGGTGATGTCGATGAACGGAAGTCTACTTCTGGCTTTGTTTTTTGCCTTGGTTCTGGTCCTATTACATGGTCTTGCAAGAAGCAGTCAGCTATTGCATTATCATCTACAGAGGCTGAGTATCGAGGAGCAGTGTTAGCTAGTCAGGAGGTTTTATGGCTTCGACAGTTGATGGTAGAGTTTGGGTTTCCTCCTGATAGTCCCACTATGCTTTGGTGTGACAATCAGAGTGCCATTCATATTTCTCGCAACCCAGTGGAGCATCAACGGACTAAGCACATTGAAATCCACATGCACTTCATCAGGCAGTTGATTCAGGATGGTTCTCTCATCTTGGAGTACATTCCTACAGAGGAGCAGGTTGCAGACATCTTCACTAAACCTTTGGCTTCGCCGCTATCTTCAATTGCGCTCCATGCTTGGGGTGAAGGAAGTTGTCCTTGGGGGGTCTCAGTGAGGCCTTCCTTCCTTCTTTCATGTTTTTTTTAGCATGCTTTCTTCTCTTTTTGGAGTAGAGTTTTTCCCATGAGGTTTTCTCTATTTCTCCACTTTACAGAGATTTGGTTGTAATTGGGTACCTTATCTGGCCTTGTTGTCGGGACCCAAGTTTACTTTCTTGCATTGTAGTTACCTTTGCTTTCTTGCATATGTTTGTAGTTGCACTTTTGCTCATCTTAAGGGGGGGTGTTAGAGTAAAGGTTTAAATTTAATCATGTTAATTAAGTTACCTTTATCTCCTTCTTAACATTTCACCTTAGTTTGCATAATAAGACATTTAATAATTATATTAATTATTAAATGCATTATCCTTTTAGGGTTTTGTTGATCTCCTTTCTTAAGGATTGATCTTTTATGTAATTATGCTAATTTAGTTGTTGAGAATACAGTTTTTCAATTTCACAGAGCAAAATATCTCTTTCTCTCTTTCTCCATTTTTTCTTCCCTGTGATAGGTATTCTTGCATGCAGGTGTTCTTGGACTCAGAAGTTGGATTTGACAACTTCAACAGGGAGAGCAACCGTAATAAGGCACAAGGGTTCTGATTATCTAGAAAAAAAATTTCCAACCATGGGAAGCACCAGTTAGATAGAGAAACTCTAGAGGCGCCACCAACAGTGAATACATACTGTTATCAATCAGATATGCACCCTTTGTCAAATTTGCAAAAAAATAGACTATCTGTTGAAACATGGAAACTCTTTTCAGATGTGGGTGATCTATGCAAAAAGAGAATCTCTAGAGTGAGCTGGTTCTCCGAATGATGAATATTATTCTAAGTAATTTCTGGGAAAAGGGATAGAAGGATGATTGAAACTAAAACCTATGACTAACAAATGATTTTCAAGACTTGATAATGATTTAATGATGATTCTGATTTCTTCCTCACAAACAGCTTTAAGAAAAAAACACAATATCTCACCATCTCTCATGAAAAATTAACACATAAATGATTTGCATGAAGACCTGATTTTAAATACAACATGCAACCTGTATTTTTGAACTTTCTGCATCAATAATTATAGTCTTAGGACATAACAAGGACTCTGTGAACAAAAATCACAATATAACATCAAACTGAAACTGCAAGTAGACACAAAATTGAGAAGTAGGAATGTTGTTTTTATTCAACTGAAGGAGTACGCCAAAATCTGTCTGAACTGAGTACAAAATGAGTTTACAAGCTCCAAAATGTGTGAGAGCAAGAAACTGAAATCTGAACTCCCAAGAAGCCTGAAAACTAACTCTTCTTCAAGATATAATCCTCCAAAACCCTAATCCGAGCTCACAAAGAAAGCTTAAGGAAAAGGTATCAAAACTGTCTCAAAAGTCTGCACCAAAGCAGAAAACCTCACTATTTCCATGTACATACTGAAAAGCCTCTCAAAATAGACTAAATCTGCTTTAAAAGCAAATAAAGCACCTTATCCATCCAACAGACAACTCAAATCTGACCCAAGGAAAAATCTCAACCCCAATCTGCTAAAAATAACAAAGAGATAAAAACAATCTGCTTTATCTTTGCTTTACATAGTTGCAAATTTTCATAATCTCACAATTAGACCTATTTTTGCAATTAAAGATTTTTAAATCTTTTGCAAAAAATAACTATCACCTTTTTTCTCCAATACAACAATTGATTTTTCTTTAAAAAATCATAAAAATATACAAAGCTCATCCCTCATCAATATCCTAATTGATTTCTTCAAAATCAATTGAAAATAAAACCCCTAAGTTTCATTTATAATTTAAATAATTTCTCTCAAAACAATTGAAACTTAGAATATCTATCAATCCCAATTTTCACTAAGGTATTATCTCAAAACCTAAATTAGACCTAGACTCAAAGGTCTTAGAAGAACACCATGGACCATGGTCAACTTAGGCATATGTATTAATTGGCAAATATTTTCTTAAATAAATGTGATAAAGCCCAATTCAACTTAGGGAAAAACAAAACCCTAACGAACAAAACACAAGGAAAGCCCTATTTCGCATCATTTTGCAAGTGAAGACTTTTGGAAAGAAAGCTCTGTAGCTGCCAAGTATGGACTAGGGTTTCAGCTGGAAACCTCCATTCGAGCCTCCACAATGGTCGACTTCTACTCTGCAATTCATGGTAAGTTGACTCCTCAACAACATAGTGGTTTTCCTCTTCATTTGAAAGACAAGAATGGCCATTAAGGCCACAACTTGTACATGCTTTACCTTTGATTTCTCTTTACATTTTGTGGCTTTATTCTTCCTGGCTGCCTTATGTTTATTCCCTGCTCTCTCTCTTCTTATGAGGTGCCATGAGTGAGCTCGAACTCTAATCTAGAAGCTCTATGAGAGCTTGTCCGCAGACTTCACTCCTCCACTGTGCACATGGTGAGATATTGTTCATAGTATCTTCATGGCTTTATTTGTTGAGCTAGTTTTGGTCTTGTGGTCACGGATGTAACACAGTCTCTGATGCATTTCTTACTTCCTTGTGCTTGCTTTTGTCACTAGTGTGGCCGCCATGAGAAAAATTGAGTTTTGAATATGAAAGCTCCTATGAACTCGACTGAGGGTCATGTATTCTTCTTCAGGCAACAATGGTAAGCCTTCATTTTTGTTGCTTTTATTTCTTTCAAAGCTTACAAGATTGAAAATATAACAGGCCATGGCTTCTTAATGCTAACTGGACATTTGGAAACTCTATAGCTCGACCCACTAAAGGATTTCAATACCTTTGTATTCTAAAACACAAAACCTGATGTGGGTATTCGTTGTCCTGAAGAAATCATATTTACTTTTGTGATTTCCCTCCTCTGGAGCTCGACCACCATGATTTTTTACTTTCTTTTTTGAATTATGTGGTTTTTATGAAAACCCTCACATGGGTATCACTGAAAATTGTAGAATGTTCCTTTAAATTCAAAAACCCAAAATGGGTATTTCGAAAAATGAACAAAAATTGTACATTTGATATTCTTGTAAAATTTGGGCTTGACCCAACATGTTTTTCTATTTTTTCAATTCTCACCATATGGGTTCACTGTGATATGAAGAAATCTGAGTATAACAAAACCCCACGTGGGTTTGATGAAACTTGAAAGGAAATTCACCTATTCCTGTATATTTTTTGTTAAAAGCCCAACATGGGTACCCGTGATATGAAGAAATCTATATATTTTGACTAAAGCCCTCATATGGGTAAATTGAAAACAATGAGGCATCTGCACTTTTAAATTTTTGCACTTTATGCATTTCTGTACTTTCCTATCTCCATTACATGGTTAAATGTTACTCCGAGGAAAATAACATTAATGAGGTAAAGTTCATATGAGTATGTTTATTTCTTTGTCTTCATGGCACCATGTGGTTTTATAATCCTTGCACTGTGTAAAAGATATTTTCCTTGTATTCTAACCTTGATGCCATTGAAGAAACCACTAACTTGGCTTTGTAACTCCTGCTCTGCATATGACATTCCCTCATGTTTTGAAAGGGGAAATTTATAGTTTCAAATAAAAAATCAACATAACACTTCAAATTCCTACTGTATTTCCCTTGGGACAGCAAGCTAAACCTTTAGGAAATGCAAAACATATGAAACCTTCATGGGTATTGTTGCTTCCATAATTTAGTGCATGGGGAACATTCTTTCCTCTAGTACACAGAAAATTGTTTTATTGGAAACTGTAGAATGCTTATCCACTTCTACCATGCTTACCTGTCCTAATTTCTTTTACATTTCATGTGATTCTTCACTTTACTTATGTTGCTTCAGTCAAAAACCAAAAGATGAATGCCTGTACTTTCCATGCTTTGATTAGATGATATCATTGTTTCTCTCCTTGGCACTCTTCATGCATTTTTATGTTCCATGCACTTGCTCTCTTCTAAAATGAAAATCTATAACACTTCTCTTCGTTGAGGCATTATGTATGCATGTTCACTATCACTGTCATGAGCATGAACACTATTGATCTTTGCATGATATTATGAACATGATGAATAGTAGAAAAATAAACCATGCAACAATGTTTGAGATGAATGCACTCAGATGAATTAATCAAGCTGATTTAAATTAACTGTCCATCTGTAGCTTTCAAAAACATTTTTGACTGCTACGAATGAGCAGTTGGCTTGATGAATGAATTATGTTTTACTCTTCCAGTTGTATATTTCCCTTCTTGATGAACATGATGATTGCAATCTCCTTCTCAGCCCACTTGTAATGAATAAGGGGCAGCATGCCGAGCTCTACCCTTGTGGGAGCCTGTTTTCCTCCACATGTTTGATCTTCAAATAAAAATCAGCGTCATGATTTTCCCTATACCTGCACAAAGAAACAAACGATGTCAGCATAAAACAATATATCATGATATTGATGTCTTTCTTCCAGGTCATGTTTATGCACTTTTCTTGATTATTTCGGTGCATGATTAGTAGCATATTGCATTATCGTCGATGGTTCATGTAGGTATATTCATAGTCAGAGC
The DNA here is from genome assembly GCA_007258455.2 of Sequoia sempervirens. Lineage (NCBI taxonomy): Eukaryota > Viridiplantae > Streptophyta > Pinopsida > Cupressales > Cupressaceae > Sequoia > Sequoia sempervirens. The sequence goes on along the minus strand of VDFB02000010.1, from coordinate 20,662,284 downwards.
TCTAACATCCCTCTCTTCCTTCCTACAGGTCAATGGAGCTCGAAGAAGACAAATGGTGCACCACTTCTGCAACAGCCATCAATCAATAGGCAATGATGATTATGTTTATACTTACGTGATTATTCCTTTTATGCATCTTCCATAGTGTAGTGTGATGCTTATGATGCATTGTAACAGTTACATCCACGGCTTGTGCAGATATTTAATTTCAATCTTCTACTTTTCATTTTGAAAAGAAAAATGCATCTCAATGCAATGTTGTACTATCATTTGAATTCTCGCAATCAAATGAAATTCTGTAAATATGAATTACTTTATGAAATAAATGAAAGCATCCAGAAATGCTTTGTTGTTTGTATGCTCAATCTTATACTCCATTTGATTGTGAAACACTGAAAAACAATTACTTGAAACTCTGTTTCCTCATCTCAATGCATAACTGTTACTTATAAAATGATAAACCAGATACAATCAGCACTTGGCATATGCAGAAACAATTGTATTTTTCACTTTCAAATATAACAGTATTTAGTCAACTCCACCAATTGAGCTGTAGCGAAAAATTGGTAACACATACGTCAGAATGTGAATGAAGTTCTTTAATGTGTAGCGTATCTGTCTAGATTTGAAGAGATTAGGCGATATTTATTAGACAACTAATTCAACAACCTCTTGAGATGAGATTTAGGGCATAAAAGAATGGTCCACGACTAGGGAATTTATCATACCACTATTGTCAAATCCAACCTGCCCCAAATCCCTCAAGGAAATACATGTGGATTCGGGATAGGGCTTCTGCATTTCCCTCCTAGCACTGCTACTAGCCCAACTTTAGCAGTTGAATGAAGAGCTCTTCAAAGGGAACACTGATGTGAAAAGTGACATTATTAATGTCAGAAGCATGACTTATACTCCCACCAATGTCATGCTAAATCAAGCACCGATTCCAATACCTCTGTAATGGAAGGATTGGCTATTGCAGACATAAGTTGTATCTATACTCTAGTGCAACAACATGTGAATATCAATAAATAAGAAATATATCAATAGATCGCTGTCGTCGATGGTCTATTAATTGCCCAAATAAAATCTCAGCTATAAATGTTTGCTTGGGTTGGACAATTCCTCATAGTTTCTTCTCTGCACTATTCTGAATTGGTAGTACAACATCTATTACTAGTTAAAGAATGATTTATTGTGAAATGCATAGCTTAGTCGGGATTGGCAGGTACAATCAACGTACATAGTTTATGAGTTTCTTGTTTGGCACATAAAATAGAAATCAAATCATGGGGCATTGTCATTATCTAACACCCAGCTATGTTAGTCCCAAATTTATGCCTTGATGGTACTCGAGGCATTCAATTAACAGAAGGTTTATCCTACCCACCTCGAAATGACTCAGTGTTCTATTGGGTTCAACCACTTGCATTTAGTGTTACATCATAGTTGGTGTCATATAAACCATTACTCCATTTCTATTGCATATAAGGATTGTTGATGTATATACTAGTCGTCGAGCAGCAACATGGAGATAAATATGAGTGTATGTACTTTTACCACCTTGAATGAATGAAAGATTTTAATGACGTCCGCGAGACTAAACAGTCTATGGGACCCAGGCACAACTTAATTTTCTTTCATGCTTTTTTCTAAATCAGATCTCCTACTATTGATTTTGACTAGAAGGTTGACCGTCTGGTTGATCTTATCCTCCTCAAATAACTGTTGCATATCGTCCATACACAAACTATTTGCATACTATTTACGGATGTCTTCATAAGCTGTGCATTCCATGAAGAAGTGTCGCTCCATCTCAACCACCCCCTTATTGCAGAAAATGCAGGTTCTTTCTTCCCATGTTTCCTTAGGAGACTTCCATCTACCGGTCTCACATCTAAGATGATGCGATCCTGTCCTCAACTGTGCAACTAACACCCTCGCTTTCCCTTTAATAGCAGCCCCTAAATACATTTTTTCACCATGATCCTTTGTCGGGTTAAACTCTTTGATGTAGTATGCTTTTTTTCGCCCAATCTGATTTGACCACATGGCAGTCCTAAATTTTTCCTTCACGTAATTTTTTATTTCACTATTGGTGCTAGGACACTCCTGTAATTTGATGTCACACTTGTTCAACCACTTGTTGTTCTGCTTCATCTAGGTTTTCTTTCTACGGTTTAGCGCCTCCTCCATAACCGCTTTGGGCCACCGGTGGCTGTCCATGTTTTCAATCTTCTTTAGATAACTTATCAACCGAGTTATCGCCGATGCCTCCAAGGGAAAAGCCCCCGCTTCAGCTAAAAGAATTTCATATGGGACCGTGGCCTTAACTTTGAGATTGCTTGTTATTAGGTGTTTTTGGATTCTTTCAATTTGTCTCCAGCTGCACTTTGACATGTTGCTTCCCCACACTTCACACCCATAAAGTACAATTGGCGTGACAAGTAAACCAAAAAGAGTTTTCTTGGTTTTCCAATCCCAAAGTTCTGCTTTCCTACATTTGTTTTGCAGCAGGAAAGAGGCTTTCCAACCTCCCTGTATCCTTTTCGCTCTACAAGTCTCCCAACTGAGCTTATGGTGAAAATCAATCCCAAGATACTTGTATTCTTTCACTATATCAAACAGACTACCTTCAAAAAGAAAGATATACTGTTTTTCTTTTCTATTCAAAGAGAAAATCATGATTTTGGTTTTGGTGGTGTTCACTTGCATCCCCACTTCCTGACAAAAGTGTTCTAGAGCTTTCAAATGTTCTCTTAACCCATGAGTTGTTTTTGAAATCAAAATAAGATCGTCAGCATATAGAAGTAATTTCACTACATAACCTGCCAATTGAATACCGTCCCCTCCATCCTTGCTTAACCAAGCTTCCAACTTATCAATGTAAAGCCTAAAAAGTGTGGGAGATAAAGGGCAGCCCTGTTTAACTCCAATGTCGCTGCCAAAACACTTTGACATACCCTCACTTGTTCTGATTTTAGCATTAATCTTCTCATATAACCTGTGAACAGCTGCTCTGTACACATTCAGAATGCCTAATTCTTCCATCCTATTCCAAAGTTTGTCTGAGGCACCGTGTCAAAAGCTTTCTTGAAGTCAACGAAACAACAATAAGCTTCCTCACCCTGGGTGTCCCAAATCTTCTCAATCAAGTGTCTAAGGGTTATGCAGTGATCAATGGTAGTGATCAATGGTAGAGTGCCTAGATCTAAAGCCTGCCTACCCCTTTGCTTGTAAATCATATTACTGTTAATTTTAGCAACGGTGGCTAAGAAATCTAAAAATTTTATCTTCAAATTGTACCGAGGCGATCCATACGGCCTATGATAACTCCTTTTGGGCTAAACTATTCATTCTTCTCTTGCCTGGCGTTGAGCGCACAATCTGTGAATACATTTTGTTTTGCCCCAGCTGTTGCCATTATAGTTTAATTTGCACATATATATATATATAGTGTATTTCGCTTCACCTGATTTCGGTGTCCTTGGTTGCTGCACACCAATTATCGCTGAAAATGGCTATGTATTGTGGGTAATTATTATAGTTGCTGTCCCTTGCACCAGACCCACGTCCCATCTGCTTGCTGAGCATGGAGCAATCAGAACACATTGTTCTTGTAGAGGCGCTTAGCTTCATATAGGGAAACTTTACTTCATTTTTTACTTTACTTGGTTGACTTTTTGGTTAACTCCTTTCCTCAAGCGCGCTGTGAAGATTTCTTGCCCTCTCGTCATAAAGAAAACAATGTTATATGTACGTATTACCTTTGGGGAGGGAAAGGGAATTCCTTTTAAGATTCCGCGTTTCCTCATAAAGAAACTTTAAATGTAAGCCTATATGCAAAGAGAGAAACTTTAAATATAAGCTTATATGCAAATGAGCTTTAAACATTTAAAACAAAAAGGTTATCAATTTCCACCCCTTAGTGGGGAAATATATTATATTTTAAAATAGCTTATATCATGGTCTTAGTTCAAAATAAAAAGGGAGACTTATAAGATTTATTCTTTTAAAAAGTTTATATGGAAGTAAATTATATATAGTGATTTGTGGTTTATATAAATTAGTCTTTATAATTATATATTGAAATGATAAATAGAATAGTTAATATTAAATTGAGTTTAAAGATATGTTTTTTTTTTTTAATATAATTTTACATGAAAAAATTGAATGGTATGTTGTTAACATATTATAATATTAATATAGCATAGTATGAATTCAGGTTATTATTATTAATGTTAGATTGCCAATTAAAATGATTAGTTATATGAGGTAATATTATTGGAAATAATAGTTAATTGGATTTTATAATATTAATGATAATATTGACATAAGTGATAGTATAATCATTAGTTATATTAATCTTAATGATAATAGCAATATAAATATAGATATGAAATAGATAAAATTAATAATGTGAATGTGGCATGAATGAAAATGGCATTACAATGTTGCATATAAATTTAGTTTGTCAAGAGGATAAATATATTATATTCATAATATTAATATTAATGATATTAGTAAAAATGGTAATTATAACAACAATTTTTTTGTTGAATGGAATGTTGGTATTTTGATTACATGGTATTAACATTATTATTGTAAAATTGAGACTTGAAAATGATACTACTATGTGGGTTAAATAAAAGAAACAATATTAGTATAACAATTGAGAGATTTCATATTAATATTGTTATTAAGATTTTTCTTAGTGAAAATTTGTGGACCTAACATGAAGCTTTTTAATATTTGAGAGACTAAATCAAACCAACTCAGTAGTTTCATTAAGGTATCTCAATGGGTAATTTAATCTATATATTGGGCATGATTGTTATCAAAGTTCTTAATCCACGCCTGTATGGAAATGGCTATATTGGAGTCAACTTATTTTCAATTAAATTAAATTGAGCAAGTCAAGATATAATGACACCTTAGAAAAAGGTGAACGCTAACGTTCAAATTAAATAAAAAATAATTGGTGGTAACATTATTGCTAACACTATCTCAACAAGTTCTTGAGGAGGATGTAAGTTAAGAAGTTATGAAACTTAGTTAAGGGAGTCGATCAACATGAACCAGTAACTACTTAATCTATGGGTGGTGCATTAATCATGATAATCATGACAAATAGTGTAAGGGCTTAACATTTGTGTTGTGCGATGGTGGCTTGTCGGGAGCGCGTAGGGGTGCAAACCTATGTTTTAAAATTTTTTTTAGAGGAAACTGTGTTAGTTCCACATTAAAATGTGGGCATGACATTGTTGTACCATTGTAATCTTGAAATGATGTAACTTTATACAATAAATGTGATGCATATATATTCTTGGTATTATCATGTGTTCTCATGTGGATGTTTATCATTGATGTAATGTAATGGATGTGTGTACAATTTATACTTATTCTATATAATAATTTTTGAAATGTAAACTTGGGATTTATTAATCATCGTTATGGGAACTGGGTTTTAATAGAGCGTATGCGAGTAATGCAATCATGGGGTGATCCCACAATAATGGATTACAATTTTTTTCCAAACTTGACATTAAAATCAAGATTTTTCACCAGACATTCACTTTCTTACACCTATAGCAGCTAAACCATTAATGTTTTGAAGATGAATCAAACTAGTTATTTGTTAGATATTTTGTGTAGATTCTAATTATATTTTTTTTTTTAAATTAAAAAATAAATTGTGAATCATTTTATGTAATTTTTAATAGCTTATTTTTTCTACTAATCAACATTTTTAAAAAGTGATGTTTACTTCGGCCCACTTAACTTTTTTTATAGATAGGATACAATTCTAATTTTTAAAATAATATTTTTTCACACCAATATCTAGGGAATGATATTTTTCATAATTTTTGTTACATTTTTTAATTAATTTTTTCAAGTCAGTAATTATAATTTGAGCAATTGCCCGTATAACTTTTTGTATTCATTTGAATTAACTTTGTGCTTTTTGTTTGGAATGAGGATATTACCTAGTGGACATTTATTTTTTTT
>VDFB02000010.1:20627513-20656175 GCA_007258455.2 Sequoia sempervirens | reverse complement strand
AAAACTCTACTCCAAAAAGAGAAGAAAGCATGCGAAAAAAACATGAAAGAAGGAAGGAAGGCCTCACTGAGACCCCCCAAGGACAACTTCCTTCACCCCAAGCATGGAGCACAACTAAAGATAGCGCGGCGAAGCCAAAGGTTTAGTGAAGATGTCTGCAACCTACTCCTCTGTAGGAATGTACTCCAAGATGAGAGAACCATCCTGAATCAACTGCCTGATGAAGTGCATGTGGATTTCAATGTGCTTAGTCCGCTGATGCTCCACTGGGTTGCGAGAAATATGAATGGCACTCTGATTGTCACACCAAAGTATAGTGGGACTATCAGGAGGAAACCCAAACTCTACCATCAACTGTCGGGCTTTATAAACCTCCCCGACTAGCTAACACCGCTTCATACCTCCAGAGATGATAATGAATAGTCAACGCTTTGCAAGACCAAGGTAATGGGAACGTAACTAAGGCAAAACAAAGCCAGAAGTAGACTTCCGTTCATCGACATCACCAGCTCAATCTGAGTCAGTAAAGCCAACAATGTGAGGGGATCCTAATTTGTAGTGAATGCCATAATGAGTGGTGCCCCGAATGTACCTCAAAATACATTTGGTTGCTTGCCAATGACTCTCATGTGGATCATGTGAGAATCGAGAGACAAGGCCAACCGCAAAGGAAAGATCAGGACGAGAGTGTGTCAGGTACAACAAACTGCCAACCAACTATCTATACAGAGTAGTATCCACGGAAGGAGTAGTACAAGTGGAAGACAAGACAACACCTGACTGAAAAGGTGTGGGGGCAGGCTTGCAATCAAGCATGCCAAAGCGCTGGAGCATATTAAGAGCATACTTCTGCTGAAATAAGGAAATTCCATCCAAAGACTGAATAACCTGCAGGCCCAAATAATAGTGCAAAATTCCAAGATCTGTCATCTCAAACCGCTCCATCAAAGCTCACTGAACATCCTGAATCATGGAAGATGAGCTACCTATAATGATGAGATCATCGACATATAGCACAAGAATAAAAAGATTACCCTCCTGACACCAAATGTACACTGTGTGATAAAAATGGCAACATGTGAAGTGAGTGGAAAGCAAAAAAGAGTCCATCTTCTCATACCAAGCCCGAGGGGCTTGTTTGAGACCATACAATGAACGCCGAAGTCTGCAAACCAAAGAAGTGTCCTGCACAAAACCCTGAGGCTGCTCCATATAGATCTCCTCATGTAGGTCTCCATGCAAGAAGGCACTCTTCACATCCATCTGAAACACTGTCCATCCCTGTGAAGCTGCAAGTGAAAGTACAAGGCGTATAGAGTTCATCTTGGCGACAAGAGCAAAGGTCTCGGAGTAGTCAATACCCTCTACCTGAGAAAACCCCTTCGCAACAAAACGTGCCTTATACTTATCAATAGAACCATCTGCAACATACTTGGTACGATACACCCACTTGCACCGAACCAACTTTCTTCCCTTAGGAAGAGGACAAAGATCCCAACTATGATTCTTCATCAAAGAAGAATACTCCTCATCCATAGCCCTATCCCACTCAAGGTGACCTGTCGCCTCTGAAAACTTTTGAGGATCATCCGAAATGGTATGACTCAAAAGACTAGAACCATATGTCTGAGCACGAGTACAACGAGTATCTGAAGGATCACCTGCCAAAGAACCAGCTGCATCAACAGTGACACGGGCCCACCTAGGAAAAGATGGAGCAACTGGTGGTGGTGGAGATGGTGGATCATCATCTACATCATCCTCAAGAGATAAGTAATCCTCAAGAGATGAAGAGGAAGGAGTAGGTAAATATAGAGAAGCCGTGATGGAGAATCCATCCGAGATAAAGGCCAAACCGGGACATCCCAATCAAAATGCTGACTCCTTTGGAATCGATCAAAACAACTCGTATCACTTTAACATCCCCACAAGAGCTGCACAAAATATGAGTGGTCGGATTTTCCTCTCCATGGCTTTCCTCCAAACATTAGGAATAAATGCCCAAGCCTCACTATCAAAAACTCAAAATGTAGAAACATCAAGCTTGACATGGGTCCAAGCCTCCTCAGGAGTCATATGTCGCAATGCCTTATGAGGCATCCGATTCTGAATATAATTGGCACAATTGACTGCCTCAACCCAGAATGAAGAACTCATAGCTCGAGACTGTATCATACAATTTGCCATCTCCCGTAAGGTTCTGTTCTTTCTCTCAGCGACACCATTCTGTTGAGGGGTGTAAGGGACTGTAAATTGTTGTTGTAAACCATGCTCAATGCAAAAATATGTAAAATCTTGATTAACATATTCCCCCATTATCCGTGGTGTATCCCTCCCGAGAAAGTCCGTGATTGCTTCTCCAATAAATGTCTTTAAAAATCCCGAATGAGTCAAAGACATCGACTTGTACTCCTGGGAAAGTACACCCATGTACGCCTCGAGAAGCCATCACAAAGCAGTACAAGAAGGGCCCCCCAAAAGGAGTCAGAAAGGACATAAGATCACTGTGTACCAACTCTAGGGGTGCCCTAGCACGAGTGGCTCGACCCTTCGGAAAAGGATCTCGATGATGTTTGCCAAGAACACAACCTCGACATACACCATCAGTACAAGAAATCTGTGGGAGCCCAATCACAAGTGCCTGAGTACTCATCTGCTGTAAATATCTGTAATTGACATGGCCAAAACGCTCATGCCAAAGCATGCTCACTGAATCTACATGTGCAATAAGAGAAGAACCAATGGTCTAAACTCTCGTGCCATCAAATATGTATAAGCTGTTGATGCGTAATCCACACTCCCAAAGAGCACCAAGCTTCAAGATCGTATATCCCTTGAAGTCAACCACATCATGTGGTGAGAACTCGCCTGGTTCTACCGTGAGCCGTAGAGTGGCAAACTGCTGCCCGTGAGAAGGTCGGCCGTACCCTTAGAACCAAGCACATCCTGTAGACAACCACCATCCAATGAAACAGTACCTGAACCCTAAACTGAGAGTTGTGCTGAGTCACCAACTGCAATCTGTGAAGTAGCACTATGAGCAAGTGCAGTGACTAAATCCTGTGAGTGTGAGATATGGTGTGAAGCACCAGAGTCAATAATCCATGTGGATCCTGAAGATGAGGCTCGTGCAGAAAGAGCATGACCTTTCCCCGTGGATGGAGGAGGCTGAGGTGAGGAAATATGATGCTGCTGCATGGCTTCCTCCAAAGCCTCTAATCGTTTCCAACACCTGGAAACTGGATGTCCTTCCTTGCCACAGAAACTACAAGGATCACCTGGATTCTTCTTAGTCTTGGAGGAAGACTCACCAGACTTAGAAGATTTACCCTGTTTTGGATTGAATTGTGGTTTTGAATTTGTTTTAGGTGGTGGCTTGGAGGAACTCTCACTGCCAACTGAATCTGTCTTCGGCTTCTGTTTCTGCTTCTGTTTCCCTTGGGATGGCTGAGCAACCAATGCTTTATTCTTTGATCTAGGAAGAGTATCCAACTGTGTGAGCTTGGCTTGCTCTCGTGTCAATCGATCACAGAATACCTCAAGAGAAGGCATAGTAAAATGTGGACCCAAAGCATCCATGGTGGAATAGAAAGTAGAAGAGAAAATCTGGAAGGATCCTCGAAGCTTAGATAGAATCAGGTAAATGCACTCTGTATCTGTTTTGTTTTTACCACAACCCTGTAACAAAGATCTGAGAGATTTGAATTTCATCAGGAAATCCTCAATAGAAGGAAAGGAATCAGGTACCAAAGTGGTCAATTATGCCTCAATCTGAAGTGCTCGGAACTGATTAATGGTGCCAAAAAGTGTTTCAAACTTCAACCACATAGCTCGAGGAGTTGCACAACCCTCAAGATGAAAGAGAAGACTATCTAAAACATGCAAGGATAACAACCCCACGGCCTCATCCATTCTGTTCCTGTGCTGAAAGATCTCAAATTGACGTTGCAACTGAGGTTGAACATCATCCAAACATGACCATAAACCTTTGGACATGAGAAGTCTTGTCATCTGTGCCTTCCAGGTATGATAATTGTGTGGGGAAAGATGCTCAACCGAAGAAGAGTCTGCCATTAAACCCTGCACTTGTGACTGCTTGTTTATTTTTATTATTATGTGATCTTTCAGAATAGACAGAAGATGCAGAAGGTTTGATTGTTTTGAGAGTTTTGGTGTTCTGGTTTTCTGATGGAAAATACAGAAAGCAAGAAAAAACACCCCCCCACAATATGAGAACCCAAACCCCAGTACAATTTTTAAAGCTGAAAAGCTTGAGAAAGCAAAAAATCCTTCAGACAAAATTATGTGTACCTGGTAAATTTCTGATGAAAAAAAGTTACTGTTCTGGAAAGAGCATGAGAAGAGCTTTCCGACGCCTACTCATTTGCGAAAAACGGAGTCTGTGTGCAAAAGATATGGCTCCGGGAGTGCAAAAACAAGTTCTGACTTTGACTGGAAAAAACGACTGCAAAACGGCAAAATCAGAAAAAATATCCCTCGTCAATTAGATCGGGCTCGGAACCAGCTTTCCAACGCCTCTTTTTGTTCAAAAATCTGAGCTAAAACGAGCAAGATACGCCCAATTTCGTGAAGGTAGCTACAAAAAGGTTTTTAAAAAAATACATAGCCCTCAAGGGCTAAAGTCTTTGGCTCTTGGGCGCGGGAACCGGTCGCATGGAAGGCCCTCAGGGGCTGGAGGCCGGCGGTGGGCGCTGGCGGTTTGCTGCTGGCGGTTTTGCTGGCAGTCACCGCTAGCGGTGACTGGTGGCGCCGACGGCTTGGCGGTGCCGCGGCCGGCGGTTGCCGCCGGTGGCGGTGGCCAAGTAGTGGCCGCCGGGCGGCGCTGCCAATTTAAACGGGCGGAGGAAAAAACTAAACCAAAAATTTGTGTTTTTTTCATTTTTTTTTTTGATTTTCACCTCGTAAAACGTGCCCTGAGGCCGTACGGCCTTAGGGCCTAAATTTTTTTGCCTCCTGGTGCAACTGTGCTCAAATAGGGCATGCCATATATGAAAATATGGATTTTTGGGCGATCTGAATCCAACCGTGAGGTCTGTTTGAGCCCAAAATGCACCCAACAAAAGTAGTAACCCAGATCCACACAAAAATACCCTGTAAACCTGTGAAAGCCAGATCTAACCCTTTCAACCCAAAATTCTTCAAAATCAGGAATAGGCTGCAGCAGGTCTGTGCTCTGATACCATGTTGAAGTTGTCAAATCCAACTTCTGAGTCCAAGAACACCTGCATGCAAGAATACCTATCACAGGGAAGAAAAAATGGAGAAAGAGAGAAAGAGATATTTTGCTCTGTGAAATTGAAAAACTGTATTCTCAACAACTGAATTAGCATAATTACATAAAAGATCAATCCTTAAGAAAGGAGATCAACAAAACCCTAAAAGGATAATGCATTTAATAATTAATATAATTATTAAATGTCTTATTATGCAAACTAAGGTGAAATGTTAAGAAGGAGATAAAGGTAACTTAATTAACATGATTAAATTTAAACCTTTACTCTAACACTCCCAGCATAACAAAATTCGTTACAACATACTTTAAGAGACTCGATTAAGAGATCACAATGGCCCTGGTTACTATCACTATCATTTGGTTTAATAGAGACGTAGTAAGGGTAGAAACTAAAATTCCCATCGCTATAGCCAAGTAGGATTACATTTGGAAAGTCTTAATGTTCAGATGGGCATTAATATCTTATGTTTTCTGATGAAGTATCAGGATTAGGACTATTTCAATAGAAGTTCATACCTATTGGTTGCCAGGGTCATAATGCTCTCAGAGGAAGAACATAGATTTTCTTTTTATTTAAATCTTTATTTATTTTTTTAGTGTGTTGTGAAGCTTCAAACTATGCATTCCTCCTTTCCAGCTTCCATTATATTTTTTTTATGCGTACAAAATTTTCTCCCTTTTTTATTGTGTTATCCAAACTGTAATATGCAGAAAATGACATATGTGTACACAAACTTAGCAATTGTTTTAGGCCCTTTATGCAAACCGAGATGAATAATTTTTCTTTTTCCCTTTGTATGCATGCATTTAATAACCATTTCTATCTTGGTCATATATAAGTATCTGTATATATATATATATATATATATATATATATATATATATATATATATATTTTGACAAGAGTATTTGAAGTGCTTATGATTTCAATTCGGTATGTATTTAAAATGCAATAATTGAAAACATCATACAACTAAGCAGCTTTAATACTTTTATTTTATTTTTATTTACACTCTATCTACTGTCTTTTAATCAAGCATCCTTATATATATACACACCGGTTTGTTTATATGTTTTCCTAATGAAAGGAAAAGAGAATCATTTTCATCCAAATATATGTTGTTTATTTATTTTACTTCTGATCTTTTTTTTATACTTGAAGGTATATACAATCATGCATTTAAAACTTCCTGAATGTATCTGTAAGAAGCATATTTTTCTATAGCTCATAAAATACCCATATTTTCTTTATTGCATCCAAATATAAAACTTTCAATGCTACACTCCATATTTAGGAATACAATGGTCAACCCACAAAGAATAAGGCCTAATCTGTCCATTCCTACATTGAACAATAGGAAATTTATCTTTTTTTAAACTTACAATATTACCACTATATTTGAGAAACAAATGATTTGCACGCCCATGAATAAGGTCTTGCTCTCCACCCTATCGTAATGGCATGATGGAGCCTCATGGGCTCTAGCCATACCCCCGAGCAAGGAATTCTTTTGGCCCCACAATGATCAATAGAGTCTTTTCTCATTTTTACAAAGGGACAAAACTAACATAGCACAATTTACTTGCATCTACGTTCTCTACTTCCTATTTTTCAAACATGATCCATACAAAAGGTCACCCCCTTACAACCAAGAAACAAGGGAAAATGGAAATGGATGAACTTATCTTTTTTTTTTTTGGTGAAGGGACTAAAATATTGTATCCCTCTTTCCTCTCCAAACCAATCCATCTTCATCACTCTCCAAAGAGTTGGACTCCTCTCCTTTTCTCATTCTTTTCACCATCTTCACTCAAGTTCTCCAAGAGGAGAAGTGGGTAACACTCCACTCATTCCTCCTCTCCCAATATATAGAAGTTTCAAAATTTGCAACTCTTGTATGGGGAGGTGTGGTGTGTACCTCCCTCCATTAATGAAGGTCCTTTCCCCATTAATGAGAAAATGCCTTTGGACAACCATTCAATCTTTCCCACCCCAATCTCTTCTCAAAATTCGTCACTCTCTATTATGAGAGCTTTTCAAGGGTCAAATCAAGTTGTAGGGGCACTATTGTATGTCCTCTTGACCCCTACCACTATGGTATAGACCCTAGGGGGTTTATTCTTACACCCTAACCAAAAAAAATGACCAACAATACTCATTAAAAACCCACTCAAGGTTCCATCCGAGTTTCAAACTTAGCTAGAGAGGTTTCCCAAGACCTAATCCCCACTTAGACCTCACATGAATCACAACTAAATTCCCTCACAACCTTAGTCTTCCAACGGGGTCAAATTTATACCTTCAAGAAGAAGTCTTTTTTTTTTCTTTTCTCTCAATGGTTCTTCCTTCTCATGCTATCACCATTGCCATCCTGCACATTACCAACATGATCGTAAGTATCAATTGTGTATCACATGAATTTATTAGCTGAATATTATAAGCCTTAACTATATAATAATCCATTTATAATTTCAATTTGTATTCCATGGTATACGAGTGCATTCCAACTTCATGATAAAGACAATAAAACATGATGTGAAAATGATATGCAAGAATATTGCCCAAAATATCACCTTATTTATTATCCACAATATATTTAACCATCCATTCAAGAAAAACATAACCAATTATGGTTGTATTAAGTACATACGAGGCAGGGTCTTACAAACAATACTTCCCAACATGAACGACAATGATACATCAATTACATAGAGTAATACGATGAACATGATACATATCATCAATGTTATCTCCAAATCTGGTGACACTCTAGAATACTGCAACAGTACAGCTCCGTGCTTGACATACTCAGGCTGGGAACCCAATGGGGTGCATAACATGTTCCACCCAACCATGTGGACCCTAAAGCCCACCCCCCATGCTAGGAGATGACAAGAACTTGACCTGGCACAATGTAAAACAGTCAAGAAGAAAAGGCTACAAGACACCACAAGCAAGTACAACAATAAACATAAATATCAACTACTTCCAGAGGCACACAAAGGCAAGGGAACACAACAAGGATACTATAGGAAGAGTGTCATCACATGACCCTAGCATGGGTTATCCTGGCTTCCTCTCATTAGGCGCCAACCCCCATTTATGGTTATCCTGGCTACCCCTCACTAGGCGTCGACCCCATAGGGTGACACATGCAGGACCACTTACCTTTTATGAGGACAAGGTAGTGATCTTGCTGACCAGACCTTCTCAGCCCATTATTAGCCTGCGAAAGCACTAAAGGCATGGGTGAGGCATCTTACTTATTTTATTAATGTGAACCTACCCAAACCCACTAGTTAATTAATTAGGTTATCACTTATTAAGAAAACTCTTCCATGGGTTATCTAGGCTACCCCTTTGTGCATTGACCCGGGCCATGAAGATCTACTCTCCCTAGTAGCATCAAACAATCCATAAACAGCTAAGGTGTACCCAATCACACGAGCACCATATTCATAAAACCATAATCACACACGAGGCACAAACCTTCCTGCACAAAGCACAAAATCACATCAAAAGGCAAAAAAACCATGGTGCAATGTAACAACTCACATAAGAATCAAGATCAATAGTTTCACAAAAAACCAACATAAAATTCCACATGTAACAAATCTTTCCCTTAGCCTCTGGAAGCCTAATAAACCAACTGCCCATAAACTCCCAATTGAGGGTTTTGCAAAACACTACAGGTTCCCAACTTAATCTCAAAACATGACTTCAATAAAGTCATCACATAAAGTCTCCTCGATTGAAAGATTAACACAAGGGAGAAACCCACATCATGAAACCATAAAACAAAATCAATCTTTCAATCCTCTAACCCATTCCAAGCAATAAATTTAAAAGAACATTTTAAATCATAACAACATTTTTGTTTACACGTCCATTGTAATTTTTTTTAAATAATTAAAGACACGATATAAACATAATCTATATCTAATTCCATAGCGAACTCTCATAGCAACGGATAATCTAATCCATTTATTAAATAAGTATTTTCAATTATCTAAATACTAGTATATCAATTTTCCCCTATTCATTTTACTAACATATTCAATAATGTTTCCCAACTTACATATAAACCTATTTACTTTATTAATCTTCTAATTTTGGAAGCAATCACATTAAAAGACAACCCAATAATATAATTGAATATCTTAGGTTACTTCCCTAATTCTTAATCATGCCCATTCCATCTACAATTATCTAATTGCAAAATATGTTACTTCACCTATTCAAATTAAACCATTTAACACCGTAGCACTTTCTACATAACTGAGTATGTGGAAAATTTACGATGTAACCATTAAACAATCATAAGGAGATCCACATATATTAATCAGCTAAAAGATAATTCAACAATACAACCAATCACATAAAAGAATGACTTAATCACTCATAATGGATATTCCTATATAGTCAATACTAAGAATAATAACTCATTAAGTAACATTCTTGCTTTCTCACTAACTAATCTTAGCTACAACCCTAAGCTATCAAATTAGAACCATTTAATTAAGTAATGCTTTACTCTTTTCTAGAACATTTTTCTCATATTAAGTAACTTAAATTGTAATAATAAAACAAGTAAAATATTTCTACTTGTTCTAATCTCTTTTCTAACCCCCACACTTCTATTTCTATTTCTAAGCAATTTTAAAGACCTACAATACTTCTAAAACTCTTACTTTCCCCTCCAAAATATTTCCACTAAATTATAAACTCTTCTAATTTGGATTCATTACAATTAAACAAAAAACTATCAATGCTTATATCTTAAGATAATAATTGCCTATATAATCTTTACCATATTCATTTCCACTTTTTCTTTTATAATAGCTTAATTAAGGCTACTATATAATTTAAATTCTATTCACTTTATTAACTTCTAATATTGAAGATAATCACCTAAATGTTAATATCATGCAAATATATGCCTATTGAAATATATATAAATATTATTTATTTATTCTTTCTAGAATACTCTTTTAAATTTAAATTAAATAGTTAGAACTATTTTTCCTTCGCATTTATCTACCTATAAAGAATCACTTAAATGAAGCAATAAATGGAAAGTGTATCTCTACACTATGTAGTTCCCTACAAATTTCAAAGAGAACTTAATTATTTAAAGCAAGTACTGAAGTAACCAACACTATCAGGAGATCTACATATAACCACAAATCTCTCAATCACCTAAATATACTTAAATTAATTTATCTTATTTGCTATTCAATTTTCTAATTTATTCATCTACGGATCACTTTGTTACAAAACAATTATAATCATTTTCTATATACACAAAATAAATGCAATATTCACTTCAATACAAACTAAGATGTGAAATGAGAACATTTTATTATATATATATATATATATATAAACTGTAGGTTGCTCTATATTAATAGATATCAGATTGAACAAGAGTAAACACATTTAGCGATCCAAGAATGTACATATACATATAAAATATCGAATACTAATCTAATCGAAAGGGCGAACTTCTCAAATCTGAATGACAACTTAAGGTAAATATAGTGCGACTGCAATCACAATGAGTTTGAGGCACATACAACGAACTCCTCCAAAGGAGCTATCAAGCGGCCAAGGTAGGGAGAGTGGTGCACTAACCAGATCTAGCAATTCACCAATGATTATAAACCAAAGATATGGCCACATAAAACTTCAACACCGTCTAGTATAACTACAACGTAAGAAAATCGAACCACATGAGATATATTTGGATGTTAAAATTAGAAATCGACATGAAGGAACTGTAGCTTATAAACTCAAATTCAATTGTTTTAAGAAGCTAAAGAAAAACTTCAAGACAATACTCAAATAGAATTTGCAGGAAAGCTCTAAAAATATTTGAATTAATTAAGCACACTGGGACACACCCTAACAATGTAAGCTTTGTTGTGTTCTAGGTGCATACAGTCGCGCAGGTTGAGTGGATGAGGGCTACGTACCTCACACTACGGTAACCCTTAAAGCTGATCATTGGATGCAGTTGATTGAAAGACTAAAATGATACATGGTTTCTGTGTGCGAGGTAGATCGTTTCCACAGTCACAGGAGATCTAAGTGAAGTCTAGGAGACAATGGCTTGGCAAAAGAAGGCGGCAGGGTAAATTTCAGATTCAAGGCACTTAAAGTTGAAGAAGAGGAAAACGAATGCCAAACACTAAGCATAAACAGTGAGTACCAGACAGAGCAAATAGAATACCACCCAGCATGAATCAGCCAACCAACTAGATAACCATCCATTGTTTTCTTATGCGAGATATAATGAATAAAGCAAGAGTTGAATGAATGATTACAAGAAGATATCTCACACTCTGGTTATATCATGTCTAAGGAGAAAATAAAATAAAGGTTGACCCTACAGAAACTCTCTACGCGGAATTTATTAGAACCACACGCAATCAAAATAATCACTAGCTATGAAGGAAGTGAAGGAGGTGGAATCCGATTAAGCCCGGAATACAAGCAAGTATATATATATATATATATGTCGATCTAACCTTGTGATCAAATTGAAACACATCACATAAAGATTTAAATGCAATGCACATAAATGAATCGGTTTGAAAACTAAACAAAGGTAGTATTTGCATACCAACATTGAAATTTTACCTTTCTAATACTTAACAAAGATAACCCAACATCCAAATAGCTAAACGTTGCCCTTGGGAAAAGAAAAGAACACACTTGCATTTTACCAAAAAAGGATGTTCAAACAAGCATAATGTAATTCATCAAATTTCATTCAAAAGTACATCAAATGGAAGACACAAGAAAGATGGAGGCACAGTCTTACCTTATTACGCAAGGTGACAAGTTTGTAGGGACTACCAGCCGATGACACTAAATGTCAAGCAATTGCCTTAGGTCTTTCGCCCCAAAAGTATCATATTTAGTATGCCCAAATCAAATTAAGAAGAGACTAACTGAAGATTCACCACAAAGCAACTTGTAGGAGGCCAATTTTTTTTTTTTTCGAAAACCAAAGATCAATCCCCCCCCCCCAAATCACTCCAACCACTCCTTATTAACTGTAACGCCCCACACGCAAACCCCAAAGGACAACTATTACCGCACATTTTCTTTTTTTAAAGTTAACATATATGAAATGTACATTAAGTTTCAATGCATGACATTTAATTAATTATCTATGCACTAACAACCTCTCTCCTATGGGGTACACGTGAAGACATTACGTAATCTAAACCCATAAAATAATAATAACAAATGAAATCCAAGTTACAATAATAAAACCATGATAAAGCATTCATTAACGAAATCATACATCCATTATAATTCCATCATTAAGAAGCATTCACATGTGAAAGCTCAACATAAATGAGATTAACTTAATCTTAATAACCATAATCATATTATCATCATGTGATTACAATGGGGCATCTACCAAAGGGTTCGTTCTGAGAGGTGCAGATCTCCTCCATCTTTTGAACAATGACAATGCACTGTGGAGGATATTGGTGTTGCTAAAAGTAACGACCTGTCTGAAAGGCTTACATTATAATGGAAAATCTTCAACAACATTTATATAAGATAACTGCAAGGGATTCGATCCCCACACAAACATTTCCACAACATCCCTAATTCATCAAAGGAATCATGGCATCTACTAGGTGAATTCACCCTACAATTTACTGGCAACTACCATTATACATTTGTAAATTTGCTAAGAGCAGTCCCATTTCCCCAAATCCCACCAGGTTGGAAATCCCAACTAACAAAGGTTTGGCCAAATCACACCGAATTAATAAATTGAATAAAATATATCTACCTTCTCTGTTTTACTCTTTCCTTCAATATGAAATACTAAATTATCATTTCAATATCTTGAAATCGTTTCTTGCAGATCAAAGTTAAAGTTGTGTTGTGTGGGTTATTTCTATCTGTGGTGTGAAAAATTCTTGAAATGTGTAATGGCAGCTGGCCTCTGTTACAACAATTTACAGCAATAGACAACCATACGCAAAGCCCACCAGGAATATAAGCTAAAAGGGCATACTATATTTTGAGGCATGACAAAATCGGCAATAAAACCAAAATAAAACATGGTTCCTTATCAACGTTCTGCATGAAGTCGTCCATGTGCACGCTTTTGTCCTTTTCATCTTTTTCCATTTTGCATCTGCCTTTTCTTCCATTAGAAATCTTATCCCCATAATTAATTAAAGAAAATCACATTATTTATTCATTAAAATGATTATCTTTGCAAGAAAACTTAAATTATTAAAATATAATATAAAGTAATACAATTTCAATCTAATTATTTATTAACAAAAAAATTTAATCTATTTATAATAATAAACATGTAATTTTATCTAACAATTTAATTTAATCATTTATTACCAACCATAACGTTTATCTTTCATAGAATTAATTTAGGTAATTATTATTTTAATTTCCAATTTTATTTGAATACTTTTAGTAAATCAATTTTATTTAATTCAATTGATTTAAACAAACTTGGATATAAACTAATAAGTTCCCAATAAAACATCTTACTCGAATTTCATAGACGACCGAAACGGTGGGCATTACATCCTCCTCCCCTTAGCATCGACTTACTCGTGGAAGTCGATCACATGCATAAGAACACAAATACAACAACCTAACAATTGTATCAACAATCATAACATAAGTTAAGCAATTAAAATTAAATGACCCAAAAAGAAGAACGATACCAAAACGGGAACGAGGTTTCAACAGACGACATCGTCAACTTAAAGATAGGGTGATGAACTAGATTGTAGGACTTTCTTGTCAACTACGTTTTCAACTTCATACATGTTGGGATTGTAAGGCACACTCAGACCTGACAATACAGGTGGAGTCGGTGCCAGGTACCTACAAACCTGCATCAAAATACACTGTCGAGAGCATATATATATCAAAAGCAAACCTACTATGACAAGGAATCGTGGTGTAGTAGGGCGCTCACGAACAAGTGATGCTACACTGTCCTCTCACCCAAACTCTATGTAGCAAACACCACATCAAGTACAATAATATTTGAAACATAAACATCATATATCAACATTAATTAGATGCTCAATAAGCATAGGAATACATCCACATAAAGACATAATCGAATAAACCATTCGTTTAATCAAACTCCAAACTCATTATAGAATATTTATCAATATCAGTAGCATAGTCCCCACACTACATAAACTAGATCACCCAAGTCCAAACAAAAGAGTTAAACAAGTAACTACATATAACATGGAGAGTATCAAAACAGTAAGAGTAACATGAGTAAGTATAACATCCAATTTTACTAGCATACTACTAATTTACACATCTTACAACACTAGATTACACAATATACACGAACCAAAATAATAGTCCAAACCTTTACAAAAGCATGAAAATACAACCTTTTATTTCAAAAAACACAAGTTTTCCAAGTTATACACTTAAGAAGGATTTTTTTTATAATAATGCTAGATTATATATCCTTATTTATAGTATTGCCCCATACTAAAAGGGTTATTCACTATTGATTAGAGGACACTCTTCTAGGTCCTCATCTGAATCAATTGCAATGTTTCGAGAGGAAGGAGGATGTGCACACAGGTACTCTTTTTCCTCACTGGAAAAAATGGGAACATGGGGTCCACACCCCAATAGCCAGTCACATATTGTGGAAGGCCTTTTAGCTCCAACAGTCAGCTTAGATTCAACAGCCTTCTTAGCCTTCTCTATCTTTAGTCAGATAAGGGCATGAGCCAAGGTTTCATCGTCAAAAATCTTGAGTTGTTCATCAGGTGTGGGGTTCCCCTTCTCTGCAACTTCCTTTTGATCCTCTTAATTGCCTTCCCTTTTCTTCTCCTATATTTTGACTTTCCCATGCCTGCAATCAAAATAGGTTCATAAGACTCTAATTCAAATCTGAGGGTCAACTAATCCTAGTTTCCGACCATAGAGGTCTTCTGGGCCTAAATCTGAACCCTAAGCCTCAAATGATCACAACAACTTAGTACAAACCATACAAAGTCCATAATACATCCCCGGTAGGAAGGATATCGGTGCATTGCACACTACACCAAGGGTCCTATCCTTTCCACCAGTTTCCTATACTATGGAAACAACTACCACCTAAGGAAGAACTAGGGTTGCATACGAGGATGACGCAAGAGGAAATTACGCATATTAGATTCAAGAGTCGAGTGCATGGTTACCATAATGGGCTCCATTAACCTGGAGTACCCAGTGTTTGATAACCTGGCTTTGATACCAAGATGTAACGCCCCGACGCGCAAACCCCAAAGGACAACTATTACCGCACATTTTTTTTTTTTAAAGGGTAATCCCACAATAATGGGTTACACTTTTTGGCCAAACTTGACATTGAAATCAACATTTTTAGAGAAAACTTCACTTTTTGACACTTATAGTAGGTAAACTATTAGGAATTTGAAAATGATGTAAACTAGTGATTTGTGAGACTTTTTCTATATAATTTAAATGTTTTTTTTTGAAAAAAATTGAAATTAAATTGTAATTTTTGTGTCTCCCTGATAACTAGTTTTAATAGTGTCACATTTCTTAAAGTAAAATTTCGGCAAGAACTTTTTTCTACAAAGAAAACTACCCTTTGAATTTAGGTTGGTAAATAATAAAGTATCTAGGGCTTCTCATTTTGTTTCATAGCACTTGCCTGGAAATACTTTTAGTCAGTTTTAAAGTCAAAACATTTATAATTTAGACATAGGTGCACTTCAATAATAACATAACTTTGGTATGTATTGGAAATCTAAAATTTTTTTTGCGCTAGGAACGAGGACATCAATACCTAATGCGTATATATTTTTCAATTTTTTTCCTCAAATTTACTATTTTTCCACAATAATTTTTCATCGAACTTGATGTTCGGTGAAAAACCTATGTATAGTAAAACTAAAATATAAAATAAAACAAAATATATAAATTTGCAGTTGTTGGAAAGCACGCTTCATCACTATAACTGCACCCAATTTGGTTTGACAAGTTGGACTCCATTTGCACCTCCTTCCCAGCTCATAGTCAAAAAAAATTACAAATTAAATGAGGGAAATGGGGGTTCATTAGAAGGGGGGGTTCATTAGAAGGGGGGTGGTTCATTCGAACCCCCTTCATTAGAAGGGGTAAACCATTTCAAATTTTTTGATGAGCATTTCTAATTATTCTTCGTTCGAAAAATTGTAACCCACTATTGTGGGTTTACCCTAAAGTTACAATATATGAAATGTACATTAAGTTCCAATGCATGAAATTCAATTAATTAGATGCACTAACAACCTATGTCCTCTAGGGTACACGTGAAGACATTACGTAATCTAAACCCATAACATAATAATAACGAACGAATTCCAAGTTACAATAATAAAACCATGACAAAACATTCATTATCGAAATCATACATCCAAATTATAATTCCATCATTAAGAAGCATTCACATGTGAAAGCTCAACATAAATGAGATTAACTTAATCTTAATAACCATAATCATATTATCATCATGTGATTACAATGGAGCATCTACCAAAGGGTTCGTTTTGAGAGGTGCGGATCTCCTCCATCTTTTGAACAATGACAATGCACTATGGAGGATATTGGTGTTGAGCTAAAAGTAACGACCTATCCAAAAGGCTTGCATTATAATGAAAAATCTTTAGCAACATTTATAAGATAACTACAAAGGATTCGATCCCCACACAAACATTTCCACAACATCCCTAATTCATCAAAGGAATCATGGTATATGCTAAGTGAATTCACCCTATAATTTACTGGCAACTACCATTATACATTTGTAAATTTTCTAAGAGCAGTCCCATTTCCCCAAATCCCACCAGGCTGGAAATCCCAACTAACAAAGGTTTGGCTAGATCACACTAAATTGATAAATCATTGAATAAAATATATCTACAGGTCTTCCCTGTTTTACTCTTTCCTTCAATATGAAATAGTAAATTATCATTTCAATATCTTGAAATTGTTTTTTGCAGATCAAAGTTAAAGTTGTGTTGTATAGGTTATTTCTATCTGTGGTGTGAAAACTTCTTGAAATGTGTAACGGCAGCTGGCCTCTATTACAAAAATTTACAATAATAGACAACCATACGCAAGGCCCACCATAAGTATAGGCTAGAAGGGCGTACTATATTTTGAGGCATGACAAAATCGACAATAAAACCAAAATAAAACAAGTTTCCTTATCGACGTTCTGCATGAAGTCGTGCATGCACACACTTTTTCCCTTTTCATCTTTTTCCATTTTGCATCCGCCTTTTCTTCCATTCGAAATCTTATACCCATAATTAATTAAAGAAAATCACATTATTTCTTCATTAAAATGATTATCTTTGCAAGATTTAGTAAATTATTAAAATATAATACAAAGTAATACAATTTCAATTTAATTATTTAATAACAAAACATTTTAATCTATTTATAATAATAAACATTTACTTTTAACTAACAATTTAATTTAATCATTTATTACCAACCATAGCGTTTATCTTTCATAAAATTAATTTAGGTAATTATATTTTAATTTCCAATTTTATTTGAATACTTTTAGTAAATCAATTTTATTTAATTCAATTGATTTAAGCAAACCCATATAAACTAATAAGTTCCCAATAAAACATCTTACTCGAATTTCATAGACGGCCAAAACAAAGGGCATTACATTAACAAAAGAAGGGTTTTTTTATTTCCAAAAACAAAAATGAGACAAATTCTCAAGAATCTCCAATAAAACACTCGATTTCCTTTTCGACAATAGTTCAAAGTTATGCATGCTCTACATGTGAAATCTTTCTATCTTTTTATTCACTTTTACAATCAGTTCGAAAATCTCATCTTATTTATTTAATTTAAAATTATATTACTTTCCATATTTAATTAATTAAACTATAATATTGATAACATTTATCTTTATTTATTTCTTTATCATTAAAATATTTAATCACATTATTTAATTTAATAATTAATAATCAAAATATCACCTCTTTACAAACATAATTCTTTTAATTATTATTCTAATTCCAAATTAATTTAAATTACCTTATACTCCCTTATGATAAATTTAATTTAATTTAATTGATTAAACAAGGCCATTCAAAATATTTTATTTACCACATAATTTCAAAGTCAAATTAAACAATATAATAATGAACACGATGTGACAACTCAATTCAACCAAACGAACTTACTCAAATATCAAGAAGAGGCCAAATACAAAGGGGCACTACAGATAGCTCATCGAGTGTCTCATAGATTCAACATACATTTCTCAATTGATCTAAATTTCTATGAATAGATTCATGTATTGTTGTCACGTTTTGGTTTGGAAACGACAATTGTAGTGAAGGAGGATTTGGAGGGTTTTCATCTTGTGTGAGGTTAGGGTTTTCATCTTGTGCAGGGTTAGGGTTTTCATGTTGATCCATTTTAAACTTGTTAATTGATAAAAAAATTCAAAATTAACAATGATTTTAATGCAATAAAAAACCTATCAAATTTACCCTATTTTTGACTAAAATTTAAAAAAAAAATAATGCAAAAAGAATATAAATTGAATAAAAACATAAAAATCCAAACATACCTTTGAAATTTGTTTGATTTTGAACAAAATGATCCCTTGCAAACGGATATCCGAGTTGGAGAGTAAAATAACCCGCACACAATGAGCTAAATATGAGCTCTCAAGTTTTTCTTTTTTAATTTATAAAACAAGAATGGATATCTGTTTCCTGTTTTATACTTTTTTTAATATATGGTCGGGTCTAGGACCTGACCATATATTAATTGGTGGCATTTTTTTCAAATATATAATATAAAAATATAATATATAAGATATATATATTATAATATAATATATATTAATTAATATATGTTATATTAGTTATAATATATATATATATAGGTAAGTACTACCAAGGGGGAAGATCCCATATTATAAGATCCAAACAAAAGAAATTTTAAAAGCATACCCTTGCCACAAGGGGTGTGACATGCCAACAACTGAGCTAACCAAATATCCTACTTGACTAACATAAAACATGTGGTTTCAATTTTTCACACAAGCCGAAACAGATCTTGAAGACATTGAATGTTTGAGTTTTTCATAAGAAGATTTCTTTCTCTTGACTTCCATCCATGCATATTCAGGAAAATATGTGATATTTTGACCCTTATATTTTTCAGCCATAGACAGTCCAACAAATGTCGAAACAATGGGAATCACCTCAGGCCGAGAGATTTGAAGGCACGAATTCTCTGGAAAAGACACCGATTTTTCAGCTTGAGGAGGAAGGGCATCACCAACCAAAGAACCCACATCAGATGAAAACCCATGAACAGGGGCATGCCAAGCCAAAGAAGGTGGGGATTGGGGAGACTCCACATGAGCTGCATTCGAGACAGACAAGTCATCCTTTACATTTGGAGCAATGACATAGTGACCATAATCTACCCCAATCCACTAGGTGAGCGTATCAACAACCCCATTACCACACACGCTAGCTTGATTTTCATTACATTGGAAGGTGTTGTGAGCCATTGAGAAACATTTTATGCATCTACATGGGATCTTTTCATAATCTATAGGCTGCCTCCAATGTCTATCCCCAACCTTCAAAGAGATTTCCTCCGGGAGGGCCTTTTTTAAATTGAATTCAACACATAAGCGAGCACAAGTAGAGCTTTCAAAATTGATTGTTTCTTTGGAAATGCAGTGGTATTTACCCAGACCATTGGCAATTGCCTTCAAACACGCAATTTCCTAGAATTGCAGAGGTAAGTAAGGAAATCTCACCCAAAGAAACACAGAGGAGAATGTCTCTGACCGTGGATCAAAGGAAGGAAACCATGGCTTGATGTACAAGAATTCACCTTGAAAGAACCACGAACCAGTGTTCAGAATCACTTCCTTGTCTTTTAGTGATTTAAATTCTAGAATGAAAAAACCCTTCGCACACGGATAAATGTAAATTTCGTCCTCCATATGATATTTCCAATTTTTGCTTATCCAAGTGTGCAGATCACATAATTTCAGCCAAACTTTCATGAATCTATAGATTAGGGCATGCTCCTTCAGGTATTCCTCTCTGTCGCAAGCGGTGGCATCCAGGAAAATTTCTGGAACAAAATCTGAGCAACATAATAAAAAAGGGGATTGTTGGGAGGCACGAGAGTGGAGGGAGGAACAGGCATGAGCAGGGTCACCCGATGGTGAACTAGCCATCGCATTAGGGCCACTTGAACCCAAGGCAGCCTTAAAGTCCAACCGATGAGTCACAGATGAATATCCCAATTCAAGTTTGCAATGTGCATTTGGCGAAGCCCCCCGCGCCTGAGAAATAGACAAATCCACGGAAAGACGCAAGCTAAAGGAACCAACCTTGTATTCATTTGTTGCCACACCATCAAAAGAAAACTCGCCATCAGCAGTTACGTGAAGGGTTCTGGAAAATTTCAGAGATGTTTGAGCCATTCACAATCAATTTAATTTATATTCTATTCTTTTTCTATAATATAATATATATATTATATATAATATATATTAAATTATTTATAATATATAATATTATAATAATATTTTTCTTCTATAAAAAAAATGGTGGAGCAATGCACAAGGAGCGAAAAATTGCAGAAGGAAGGCGAGCAAAGGTTTCAAGAAGTCACAAAGGATGGTGGCTCATTTCCTATTCAGAAGGGCTCAGGCAACAAGTAGAAGGGGAAGGAGATTTTAGGGGAGGCTAAAAAGGCGTGAGATCGGTCAAAGAAGGATCCGCAGAATCGAGAGCAGCTAGAGGTCAGGTGCGATAAGGAAAGAGGTGGAAGTCTGACTCCCCATGCAAATTGGTCTAGGTGGAAAAGGAAAAACATTAATCAAAATAAAAGAAAAAAACCCTGGAAAGCACCCTGGAATAACAATTGGCGGGAGACAAATTCAAATTTGAATGTATCAAAATGGAAGGGCAGAAGGAGAGATCATAACGATGGATCTAGTTTTGGAAAAAATGACAAATTTGGTAGGGCAGACCATAGAACCTTTATTTTGGGATCCAAATGGTTAGGCCCTTCAATCAAGAGGCTAGAAGAGTTGGGCATTATCATGAAATGGTTCAGCTCCAATTTGAATTGGGATGCCTTGATTCGATAGTGGCATGATAGGTGGGGCTCGGAGATGGTTTTTAAAAACTTGGCGAATGGTTTATTCCTTGTCATCTGCCCTTCTGGTGTGATTCATTCAGAGATTTTGGAGGGTATCTAGCTCATGGACAGCTTTGGGTTTTATATGCGCAAGTGGGAGGTGGGTTTCAATCTGCACAAGAACCAACTCACCTACATCCAAGATTGGTATAAAATTCCAAATCTTCCTTATGAATTTTGGCATGCTAATATCTTGGAGGAGATTGGAGAAAATTTGGGGAAATATATTTGTGTTGATGAATGGGTGGAAGAAGATGGAATTAGTATTTATGTGTGCATCTGCATGGAGAATCCACCTAACAACACCAGGTGGAAGGAAATGGAGATTCATATAGACTGGGGGGTTCTAAAGCAATCCATGGTGTTTGAGCCTAGACCTCGGGGTAATTGGATCGACACTCTAGGCTAGAGAGCCTGGGATCACCCATTCTCTAGGCCCAATGGCCAACCTAGAAAAGCTATTTCTAAAGTTCCAGAAGGGAAAGGTGTCATTGTTGCAACGCCCAGCCTTGATCCGAAGTAATTGAATCCAGAAATCACCAGGAAGGAGGGACAGGTGAAGGAAAACTCTCAGGAGCATCCAGAAAACCTAAATACAGTCCTTAACAATAAGGTTTGTGACATGTGTTGAACATCATAGACAACAATCTGAGACAGGCTAATCTCAATTCACTGATTGAGGTAAGCAAAGAGATAGCAGAACTAGCTCAAGAAGCTAAGGAGGTGCATATTGATCCATTTTCGTTGGATGAAGATGAATGGCTAGAAACTACTGGGGAAGGGGAAGCAACAATTGGTGGTAATCTTGATGCAGGATTAACTTTGGCTTCAGGTCAAGAGGGGTTGGTAATTTTTTAGTTTGAGAATGATGTGATTTCTCCAGATTGTGGAGAGCATAAGAAGAGAGGAAGAGTGCCAAATGTGGTAAAGTTGAAGATTGATGGTGAAGCGGTTGGCCAGAAAAATATCATGGACTTGTTGAAAGTAGGGAAGGGGGAATCCCTTCTTGAAGAGAAATGAAAATATTCACATGGAATGTTAGGGGCTTAAACGCCCCTAACAAGCGATGCTTGTTGAAAGATCAACTAGTGGCTTCACATGCGAAAATTTGCATTCTATAGGAGACAAAGTTAGACAAAGAAGGAGTGTTGGATTTTGGGAAAAGGTTGGGCCCCTGGAAGTGGGTAGAGGTGGAGGCAGATGGTGCAGCTAGAGGCCTAGTCACTCTTTGGAGGCCTAATCTAGTTTCTTTAGAAAAATTGGTTGCAGGTAATTGGTGGATTGCTTGCTCAGTTAGAAGCTTTGTGTCAAACATTCAGATAATCTTGGTCAATGTGTATGGCCCTATTACATGTGTAGACAAGCGACAAGTTTGGGCATAAATTGAGCAATTTTTCCAAACTCAGGCATTAGGCCCTTGTTTAATTGGTGGGGACTTTAATGCGATTTTGCATTCGGAAGATAAGCGGGGGGAGTCTCCAGGAAACTTCAATTGCAGATAGATTTTGAAGACTTTGTGATCAGGAATCAATTAATTGACCTACCTTTGGTGAATGGAGAGTTCACTTGGACAAACAGGAGGTATGGATTCTGTTCAATTACAGAGAAACTAGATAGATTCTTCTTTAAGGGTAACTTGGCTACCTTTCCATTCACTCTAGAGAGTAAAATTCTTCCTTTCCTAGGTTCGGATCACTTTCCTGTCCTCTTGGATATTGTTGGGGAGTGGTGTCCTCCCAGATACCCTTTTAAATTTGAGTATATGTGGCTTAAGGATCCAAATTTTCTACCACTCATCGAAATGTGGTGGGGAGAAGTTGAGGTGATAAGATCCAAAATGTTTATTCTATCTACAAAGTTAAAACATATTAAGCAATAGTTGAAGGATTGGAACAAATTCAATTTCAAGAACATATTTGAAGAGAAGAAGTGCATTGAAGATGAGCTTTTGGCTTTGAATGAGGAAGTAATTCAGTGGGGCATGGAAAATGAAAGGTATGTTTAGGAAAAGGAACTCCTGAAAACTGGAATGATATTTTGGAAAAAGAAGAGGTGTTTTGGCGATATAAATCCTGGGAGTTATGGTTAAGTGAAAAGGACAAAAACATGAAGTTCTTTCATAATTCCACGAAAGTGAGATGCAAAGTTAATAGGATTTCAAGTTTGAAATTGGCGGACGGTAGTGTGGTTGATCAGCCTGGTCTTATTGTGGAAGCAACAGTTCTTTTCTTTAAAAACCTTTTGAATGATTGGGAAGGCTCAAACCTTCAGGATCAGCTCGAGCTTCTGAGTTGCATTCCTAAGTTGGTGATGGATAAGCAGAACTTGTTTTTGAATAGGCCTTTCTTAGAAGATGAGATCAAGGAAGCTCTATTTCAATTACACCTGGATAAATCTCTAGGTCTCGATGGTTTTCCTGCTACCTTCTTTCAATATTGTTGGGAGATAGTGGGTTCGGATGTGGTGATGCTTTAGAAGACTCAAGAGCCTCTAAAAGAGATTTTTCAAAACTCAACAACACGTTTATCACCCTCATTCCAAAAAAGGAGAAGTCAGACAGATTGGAGGACTTCAAGCCCATCTCCTTGTGCAACACAGTTTATAAAATTATGGCTAAAGCAATAGCTAACAGGTTCAAGGTGATTCTTACGCATTTGGTTTATGAAGAACAAACAGGTTTTGTGCCAGGATGCTCAATCTTTGATGGAGTTTTCATTGCTCAAGAAGCCATTCATTCAATCATAAACACATGGATCCCCTCAATGACCCTCAAGCTAGATATTAGGAAATCCTATGATAGAGTTAATTGGAGATTTTTATTCAAAACCCTAGAGGATTTTGGCTTTTCCTATTCCTGGATCAACTGGATTTTTGGTTGGATAGCATGCCCAAGGTATTCAATCCTAATTAATGGCTCTCCTCATGGTTTTTTTGAAGTTTCTCAGGGGCTGAGACAAGGGGATCCCTTGTCTCCCTTCTTGTTCATCTTAATGGCAGAAGCTTTGGGACGAGCGAGCTTTTTCCCAAGTGAATTCAGTAGGGAGACTTAAAGGAGTTCAAATAACAAGTAATATTCCGCCTCTCATACACTAACAGTTCACAAATGATAATTTGCTTTTGGGGAGAGCTGAGGTCTCGGAAGAAGGAACCTTCAAAAGAATTCTTTCAAAATATTCCGCAGCATCTGGTCAAGAGGTGAGTTCTGAGAAGTCTGAAGTATTTTTCTTCTTTGTCAACCTGATTTTGGAAAAGCAAATCTTGCAAGTTCTAGAGTTCATAAAAGGGAAATTGCCTTGCAAATATCTTGGTTTGCCACTAGCACCGGGTTAGCATTTAGGTAAATTGTGGGTTCCTTTATTGTCTAAGATCGATAAGAGATTGTCCTCCTGGAAGGGACGATGGCTTTCTTGGGTTGGTCGGCTAATGCTAATAAAATTAGTATTGGCGGCACTGCCAATCTATATGATGTGTTTCTTACCTCTTCTTGGGTGCATAAGTGAAAAAATTAATCAGATGTTGAGGCAATTCTTTTAGAAAGGTGGGTCTAAATAGAGAAAGTTCCTTTTGATAAATTGGGATAAGTTTTGTAGCTCAAGAGAGGTGGCAGGGGCAGGTATCAAAAAATTCTCTTTAAAACAAAGCTTTGGGAGGAAAGCTAGCATGGCTAATATATGCTCGATAAGACCTAAAATGGGTAAGAATTTTAAAAGTGAAATATTTGCAGGATTGCTTGACAAGATTCTTCACTTCCTGAGCTCTTCCCAAAGGATCTTGAGTGTGGAATTTTATTTGTAGTTGTCGGGAGCTGATAGTGGAATTCCTATCGTGGGATTTGGGTGACGGTGTTGGAATATGTGCCTCAATCCTTACTGACATGGAACTCTTGATGGGAAAATTCACTATGACATTATTCATGTTTGTGCGACTAACTGTTCTAAATCTGCTTGATAGGTTCATGTCGCCGAGACAGAGTTGATGTCTTGCCGAAAATGACTATCACTGTGACTCTCTATGTTTGACATGACCTTTTGTCAATCGGTAGAACTCTGGGCGACTGTTGATCTTATCAGGCTAATGCTAGGGCTTCGGTGAGATGTCCCAGTGAATGGTGTAAGTCTCACCGATAGCTTATGGCTATCGGGCTAACACACACGGATCATCGGGGAGAGGTCTCATCGAAGAAGGTAAGTCTCGCCGATGGGAGTATTCTCTTGGTCCATTCGTGGTGACAAAAGACTTCGCTGAGAAGTCTTGGTGACTTGAATAAGTCACGCTGACAATCTTTGCGATCACTTTGGGTGCTCGGAGAAATGTCCTAGCGAAGGGCATAAGTCTTGCCGACTTAGTAAGACTTGGTGATGCTCGATGAAAAGTCCCAGCGATGAAGAGCAGTCTCGCCGACTCGGTAAGACGTGATGGAAATCGATGTAAGGTCACAGCAAAGAACAAAGGTCTTGCCGATAACAAATGTTCATCGATGTAACATGAAGTGATCGGTGGAAGGTCTTGGCAAGAACAAAGAGTCTTTCCGATGGCAAAGCAGAAAACGATATGACTTGTGAGCATCGATAAAACGTCTTGCCGATGGAGAAATCTTTTGCTGATAGAAACGTATTAAATGTCGATGGACTCGGTATGACTCATGGCATGCATTGAAACCTCTCTTGCCAATTGTTGGATACTTAATCCGATTACTTTGTGGCATCGGGGAGACACTGTTAGTGTCTCACCGATATGCCAACAAAGTTTGATCACCTTTGATCGTGTGACCATCCTATGTGGCATCCTGCTGGACCAGTAAGAGGAAGCAGTTTTCAAACGGATGATGGTTGGATTTTTGCATCAGTTGCAACACTGGAGAAAAACTGCATGCAAGGAAAAAATCTGAAAAGGCATGGAAACTTTCTTCGATGGGGCAATGGCGGATAAGGATGAACAGAAGGAAAAAAAATCAAAATGTGATAAGATTTAAGGGATCGATTCTGATTTGAAATAGCGATGAGTAAGATTGGATTGTTGAGATCTTTTCTGTAACTGATGAATAGTGAGAAAAACTACTGTGACTAACACCAGAGAGTTGTAGCTCAATTTTGTATGTAATTTGTTGGTACTGTAATACAAAGAGTCTCAGCTTGGTGTGGTGGTTTTTTTTTCTCGATAGGGTTTTCCCACATAAATCTATTGTTAATTTGTCTATGTATTTGTTTTGTTTCTGTTAATCTTTGATGTGTGTCTTAATTGGATTGTAATTTGAAAATTAAAAGCCCTGCATTGCATTCTTCCCTGTGAATTTGATGTTAGGAAAGTGTTTCCGCACCTCTACTTTCCTTACAAGTGGTATCAGAGCCTGGCCAGTTGTGTTATCCTTGTGAGTGGGTTGGGTTTTTTGTGTTAAATCTTTTTCAGTGGTAGTCTGGTAGAGGTTTGTTAATTTAATTACAGATTAAGATGGCAAGCACATCTGGAAAGATGGAGATAGAGAAATTCAATGGTAGAAATTTTGAGTTGTGGAAACTCAAGATGGAAGATCTGTTAGTGGATCACGATCTGTGGCTTGTTGTGTCTGGAATTATGCCTCAAGGCATGAAGCAAGAAGATTGGGACCTGTCAGATAGAAAATCAAAAGGGCTAATAAGGCTCTGTTTAGCAGATTCTGTTCTTCTGAATGTACATGAAGAAAAGACTACATCTTCCTTGTGGAAAAGATTAGCATCCATTTATCAGGGCAAGTCCTTGGTGAACAAGTTGTTCTTGAGGAAGAAGTTGTACTCTTTGAGGATGCAGGAAGGAGGATCTATTGCTGATCACTTAATTGCTTTCAACATGTTGATTGCTTAGTTGACATCTGTTGGTGTGAAGATTGAAGATGAAGATCGTTGCATGCTGTTATTATGTTCTCTACCTGATTCTTGGGATCATTTGGTGATGGCTATAGGGAGTACAACATCCACATTCAAGATGGAAGATGTTGTTCCTTCTCTGTTATCAGAAGAAATGAGAAGACAATCTTCTAAGATGGCAAAGGAGGCTCTAGCTGTCAGAGGTAGACCAAAGGAGAAAGGCAAGAAGAAGGACAAGAAGTCCAGATCAAAATCAGAAGGGAGATCAAAGTATCCTGGCAAGAAGTCCAAGGTGAAGTGCTGGAATTGTGGGCAACCTGGTCATGTCCGAAAGGATTGCAAGGAGGAGAAAAAGAAGAAGAAGAACTCTTCTGGAAATGATTCTTCTCAGAGTGATGAAGATGCCTTCATTGCAACTTTGGCTACACGGGCATCAAATGATGTATGGTTGATTGATTCTGGAGCATCTTTCCACATGACATCTCATAAAGACTGGTTCATGAAGTATGAAGAATACAATGGTGGAAAGGTGTACTTGGAAAGTGATTCATCTTTGAAAATTGTTAGTCATGGAAGAGTCAGAATTCAATTCCCTGATGGAAGAGTGAAGGGAATCAATGATGTGATGCATATACCAGGTCTGACTCGTAATTTACTTTATGTAAGTAAGCTAAATGATATTGGAGTGTAGGTCAAATTCTCTGGAAATGGCTGCAAGATGACTAGAGGCTTTATGGTGCTGACTAGGGGTGCTCGAATTGGTACCTTCTACAAGCTAGATGCACAAGCTATTCAATGCAATAGTGTCTCTGCAAAGTCACTTAAGGCTACTCATGGAGATAAGAAGGAAAACATTCCTAATGGAGTAAATTCCATGGAGGTTAAACTTCCAGCAGAAAAGACTATGCTCTAGCATCATAGGCTTGGCCACATTGGTGAAAAAGGTTTAAAAACCTTGAAAAATAAAAACCTGGTAGAAGGGCTTAAAGATTGTAACCTTGAGTTTGAATTTTGTGAACATTGCATATATGGAAAGCAACGTTGTGTTTCATTTTATTCCAGTCCTCACAAATCTTCTGGTTTGCTTGATTATATTCATTCTGATGTGTTTGGTCCAGTGAATGTTCCTTCTCTGTCTAAATCAAGATACTATGTGTCGTTTATTGATGATTATTCAAGAAGAACATTTGTATATTTTCCAAAAGTAATCGTATGTTCAATTGGCTTAAGGAATTTAAAAACCTTGTAGAAAATTAGACTCGTAGAAAAATAAAATGTTTAAGGACTGACAATGGCGGTGAGTTTTGTTCAGATGA
>VDFB02000010.1:20597972-20627413 GCA_007258455.2 Sequoia sempervirens | reverse complement strand
AAAAGTATTGCTTGGTTCAAACAGAGGATGTAGCCTGGAAATGGGAGTTCTGTATTTTTTCTCAAAAAAATATTTGGTGATGTGGGTCATGGGGTTGTTTTATTTTTTTGGTTCTTCAATTATCAAGCTCATGTGAAAAGTCTGTATAGTCTTGGCTTTTGGCTTGTCTCTATTTTGGTATAGTAGGGTTGTATGCTGGTTGGTAGGTTGCAAATTTCGTATGTCTACTTGAAGTTTCCAAGGTTTTTTGGCTCGATCGTTCGGCTCTAGTTTGTGGCTGTCGATATGGCCAATATGGCTCTATCTATG
This sequence comes from Sequoia sempervirens, assembly GCA_007258455.2. Classification (NCBI taxonomy): domain Eukaryota; kingdom Viridiplantae; phylum Streptophyta; class Pinopsida; order Cupressales; family Cupressaceae; genus Sequoia; species Sequoia sempervirens. Next base: position 20,627,104 of record VDFB02000010.1, on the reverse strand, counting down.
GGGGAAAGCTTAGTGATGGTGGATTCATAGGTAGTTGGTCTCTGCATTTTCTTACTACATTGCAGATGCATTTACCTTTTGGAAATTTTAATATTAACTCTCTTATTGATCAATATATATATATATATATATATATATATATATATATATATTATATATATATTATATTATATTATATTATATTATATATTTTATATATATATTATAATATAATATGTAGTGCCCCTCCAGTCTCACCGTGGATGTGTAGGTAGTTTGGCTTCGGAACTTGGAGATAAAGGTAAAATAATAGGGATATTTAAAGGTATGTGCTAATGATGTTGGACTTATTGCTATGACACTTCTGATACTTGAGATTTTATGTACATGTTATGATTAGTATATGGTTTTATTTGATTATGAGGATTAACCCTATCATGAGCACTATGTGATTATCCTGTGACTATTTTTATCTTGATTGTTATGTAACTAATTGTTATGAGTTGATGTGATTACTTGGAGATGTTCTTACTGATGTGTTTGGGTGGAAGGGACAATTCCACATCACTCACTTGTGAGTACCCTGCGATGCTGCGATTCCCTTTCACGGTGTGCCTGATTATATGTATATGTATATGCATGACCGTTTTGTGTGTTGCAGGTTGCAGGTACTAAGTATTGACTCCACCTGAATTGATAGGTCTGGGCATGCCTTAAACCCAATGGAACAGTTGATCGGAGATAGCACTTGGTCCCCTACCCTAGCCATCATCCTCAAAAAGGGTGAGTATCCGGTTTGGCACCCCATTAATTTTGTTAGTGTTGTCCGTATTGGTTGGTTTGGTCAGTCAGTTTTGTCTGAGGTCTTGCTTTTCAACCCTAGATAGTGATCAAGTATTGATTGGCATTTGGTTTATTTAATTTAGAATTGTTTGATAAATGCTTTTGGTTAATTGTTGCATTAAAATAAAATTATTAAGTAGAAGGTACTTTTGATAAGTAAATAAATGCACGTATATATGTATATATAATCATAGTTTATGATAAATAAATTATAACGTAATGCTGAAGTTAATAAATTAAAATAATAAGGTAAATAAATAAAATAATATAAAGTTGAGTTATAAAGCTAATTATTAAATTTAAATTAATTGGGGTATGTTTTGATAAATACATAAATAATTATAATGAATAATAAAAATAATATGATAAATAGAAATATTTTTCATGCAACACATGCAAACATTGAAGAGATTTTTTTAAAAAAGAAAATATTTTTTTGGGGGATTTTAGAGATTTCATTGGATTTTTGTTTTCGAAAAAAACGAACAACCTCCTCCTTGTAAATGTTTTCCTTTTGGGAGATTTTTGGTTCTGTTCTTTTAGAGGGAGAAATTGGTCTGTAAAAACTTTCTTATATTATTGATTTTGTTGGGAATTTGGCTTTTAGGGGGAGATTTCATTCGGTTCTTATGGAGGGAGAAACTTGTCTGTAGAAATTTTCTTAAATTGTTGATTTTACTGGGAATTGGGGGTTTTGGAAATTTGGATTATGGAATCAGAAAAGTTGGAATTTTCAGAGCTCGTCATCAATTCCATTCTTTCCAAGCATTGGATCTAGGTTGGATTTGATCTTTTGTTGCATTTTCCTTTCTAGTGTACACAATTATTTGGATTAATTTATCTCTTTCTTTGAAAATGAATGTTTGATTGATTTATTCTGTCTGTGAACGAATATTTGATTGTTTGATTGTTTTATGAAATGTAATTTGGTAATTATTGTGTAATCTAAGAAAGTGGTTAGGCAGTGGATCCCTTGTTGAATCATTTTCATTCGTATTTTTTTGTAGTCGTACTTCATTTTTGTGCTCAATCTTCTTGGGTGTTCAACTAGTAAATAGTTTGATTGTGTCATCCATAACTCAGTTTTTATGAATTGGGTTGGTGAGAAATTTAAAGGGTTTCTTCGCCTTGATGTCTTCTAACCTCTATCCAAAAATATTAAATACCTAGATTGTAATTTCTTATTTATGGTTGAAACACGGAGGATTGTTGTTAGGTTGCTTCCTTGGCTGCATTTGTTATTTATATATATATATATATATGTGTGTGTGTGTGTGTGTGGGGTGGGGGGGAGGGGGGGTTAAAAGTAAAAGATTGGCTTGATGGTATGTGAAAGATTATATAATAAATGAAGAAATAATAAAAAAAAACTATTTAATAAAAGATCTTAATCAAATAGTTATTATTAGCATGGATATTAAATTGCTATAGATAAATGAATTGAGTATTTAATTAAGGTAAATTGATATATTTCATATATAAATTGCTGAGAGTTAGGGGTTGTTAAGGAGTCAAATGAATCAACTTTATACAATTAAATGATAAAGTTAAAATTAAATGAGGGTAAAATGTTAGGTTATTCAATTTAAATGTTTTAAATTAAATGTTAAATGATTTAGAGTAAATATTCAATGGTTATGGATCTCACTATGTTAACTAATTAGTAAATAGAAATTATTTATCTTTATTATAATTTAATAGTTGGTGTATAGAATTACCATGTGAGTCAATTAATTAGAATCTTGTTATTTTAAAGTTGTAACCTTAATATTAGAGTTTCATGGTAATTAGATCAATAGAGATGATGGTTTCATTAATGATACAATTATTTTTAAATATAAATAGTTTTGATTTATTGTTGTCTAAAAAGTAACTTTATTCTTAATCAATATAGGAATTTATATATATTTAAAGATTTAGTAATAAGAAAATCAATGTAGGATTTAGTAATGAAAATTAAAAAGTAAAGAAAAGTAGCGGTCTAATCTAGTTGACAATTTTAGAAATCTCTTTATTATATCTATGAAATAATCAATAGAAAGTTGCTAATTTGTAACTAGTAGTTGTTTGTGGTTTAGGTTGAATAAATTTATGAAAAAAAAATTGTAGGTGGATGTAGCTTAATGGTTGCCCAAGTTGCTTATGCATGTTGAATCTATTAAATTGTATAGTTTGTGTAAATTTAGTAATCATCGTGATCACTGTTGTGTGTAGAGGTAGGCCTAAGTTAATAGTGATTAGTTGGAAGTTTTATTGCTTGGATTAATATCATCTGGTCCTCGCTTTTAAAATCTTTACCATTTATTGAGAAAATGTTGTGAGAAAGAGTAATATATACTTTACTTACTGTCAATATTATTGTAGTGATTTTCATCACAATAATATTATCATTGGTTAGGAATATAGACCATGTGATTAATATTAGTATTAGGTTTTTGGGTAATGTCCAAATTGGGTTGTTAATGTCAAATAAATTAGTAGTTGAGTAATTTTAATTTCAAGAGTATTATTATAATTGTACTAGTAAATGGTAAAATTTATAATTGCTAAGCCTATTAGAAATAATAGTAAATTCATTTATGATTCCATGAATATAAGCGAAGAAATAAAAACGTTAGGTAATAAGAAGATTTTAATTGGATGGTTATGGTTAAACTGAGTATTTAATTTGTCATAGATAAATAAATTGGGTAAACAATTAAAGTGAATTGATTTATTAATAGATAGGTAATTGAATGATTTATAGATTAGTTAAGTGATTCAGATTAAATGTTAAATGATTTAGATTTCTCTTTGTAACCAGTTAGTAAATAGATGTTAGTTATTTTTATAATTATTTAATAGCATTGCTATGTGAAACAAATATTTAGGATATAGCTATTACAACATTATATTAAAGTTGTGATTTTAATATTAAGATCTTGTATTAAATAGTTCCATAGAGGTGGTTGATTTATATAGTTATTTGTAAATATAATTCTTCTTGTAGTAAGTAATCTATTGTTTGAACTAAGTGGCTAAGTTAAAGTGAATGATAAGAAAGTTGAAATAATGTCTTATTTAAGGGAATAACTTTATGGTTATGATGCAATGATCGATTGTTTGTATTTAAAAAAGTGCCTTGATTGTTGGATTAAGTGTTTATGTAATTGTTGTCAATTGTGTAATGTATGTTCAAAATTTAGTGTCGTCGGGAAAATTGATTAGTATGTTGGTTTTTAGAGGCCTAGGAGGGGGTATATATTTGTATGTACGGTCCTTATGATTGTTTAACCTTGGAAGTGGTTTAGCTATGTTATTGGTTATGTGTATTGTGTGAAATGTAAATCCTAAGGGTGTTTCCCTCCTATGTATGTTTGGATTCATGAGATTTTGTAATGATATTCTATTGAAAGGTATGCATATGGGTATTGAGTGTAATGCAAACCTTAAGCGTTGTACTGCCTGTTCTCGATGCTTGAATTGTGGCTATGGGCTGAGACATGGGTTCATGTTGTCCTGGCTAGTGTTCATGTGATTATGATAAGTGTGCAAGATGGCTAATGCCTTGCTTGATGTGTAGGGTTTACTAGTTGCAAGTAAGGGGAGTGGATCTCAATGGGAGCCAAAACCCAAAGTGGTTTTAGGATAACCCATTGGAGATTTTCCTAATCTAGTGATAAATTTAATAATGAATTAGGGGGATGGGTTGATTTCACATTAATCAAGATAATGTATGCCTCCCTCATGGCTCAAGTGCTTGTTTAGGCTTGAGATGAGATGGGAAGGCCTGGAATGGCAAGATCAACTACCTTGTCCTCATGAAAGGTATGTCGATTTTGAATGAGTTTGTATGGGGGTCAAGGATCGGTAGAGGCTACCAAGATAACCCAAGATAGGGGTCAAGAGCCTAGGAAGATCTACCAGGATAACTCATATCAAGCTATGTGATGACACTCCTCTCTATTGTAGTCTAGCATTCCTTAGTTATATTTTCTACTTCTATTGTGTGAGTGCCTTTGGAAGTGAAGTAAATGTTGTAAGTGATGTTTGTGTTGCGAATAGTGTTGTGTTGGAGTCCATGCTTATTCCTTGATTGTGTTACCCTGTTGTTTTCCTAATTGTCTGTATGATGTGGGACCTTGTGTTATCTCCTAGCACAAGGCCTCGGGGTTCCACATGGTTGGGAGGTTGGTGTTTTTTCCTCCATTGGGTATTCTTGTTGCATATTCATGTGCGTGGAGATTTTTCCTTGTGTTGTGGACTCTAGTTCCTGTTCCGATTCGAGAAGGCAATCTTTCATGTAATTGTATATTGGATAGTATATTAGTTGTATCATTTACTATAATCTAATGTAATCTTCCCACATGCACTAGGGGAAGCATTGTTGTAACTATTGTAATGATATAACAGTTAATGATGAATTCTTCTTGTAATGAATACTACAATGTAATGCATCTTGCATATGTAGTAGTTAGAAATGATCTTTAATGTTGTTTATCAATTAACATGCTATGGAAGTAAGAATGTAGAATCATTTAATGTGGTGTTTTAAAAGGAACCTTTCTTGTTAGATAAATCATGTTATCTTAGTAGTTAATGAAATGATCATAGTTATCTTCATTAATAGTTATGTGAGTAGCACAGTCGAGGACCCTTAGAGGACCTAGGTTTAGATTATATGTTATCTTACATTATGCATTCGGTTATTTTTCCTTTCAAAAAAAATAAAATTCCTTTAATGTGGCATAGTTAGTTTTTTCCTCTAGGGTTCCTTGGTGGGGGCGTTACATAATATAATATTGTATTATTATATAATAATAGAATATTATATAATAATATTATATTATATAATAATATTATATTATATAATAATATTATATTATATAATAATATTATATTATATAATAATATTATATTATATAACATGAGCTCTTGGGTTTTTAATTTATAACATAGGAAATGGATATCCATTTCATGTTTTATACTTTTTTTAATATATGGTTGGGTCTGGGACCCGACCATATATTAATTGGTGACTTTTTTTTCAAATGTATAATATAATGTATAATATTATAATATAATATACATTATATTATGTATAATATATATTATATTATATAATATATTATATTATATTATTATATAATAATATAATATAATCATAAAATATATTAAATACATTATTATATAATATTAAATTAACAAACATTATAATAATGTTTTTTAATTTAATGTTGTATATGATAAATATATTAAAAAATTATTATAATATATAAAATAAAAAAATTGGTCGGGCTCAGACCCGACAGAATTAAAAATTCCGATTTAAACTAAACAAATATTTGTTTCTAATGGATATCCATTTCGGTTTGGTATTACCAAACAAAAATGGATATTGTACCTAAGCTTGCAAAAAGTAAAAGGTGGAAATTTTGTGTTTTTGGGCATGTTAAAAACACCTTTTTTCACATCGCCACTTTTTTGGACCCCATGATCTTGCACATACCCACCTCCATGCTAATCGTAGGGCCATAATTACCTTGAAAATTACAATGTATGTGTTTCCTCAAGGTTTGATTCACACAACACTTAAATGTATCGTTGTATAATCATGCGAGATTCAACAAATTTTTACTATACTGTTTAAAAATCCTATGAAATTCGTCAATTATGGATTGATATAAATACAATTGAAAATGTGATTTCTTCTTACACATTTTATCAGTTTTGAACTTGTGAGCTCTCAATTTGAAAGTTGAAATTTGAACCTTGATTGTAGGCAAGTTACAAACTTACAACACATGCATTCCTGCATTAACGAATAGCAAGTCAGTGAAAACCTAAAGGTAAGTGATCATTTCTTCATAGTTATATAAGATTTTTTTATCTCTTTTTCATTCTTGTTTCAATCTTAAAGATGATATTAAGTAGGGAATGTGATCTATATTCTATGTCCTTCTTAAATAAGAAGACATTTTTTTTCTATCTTTATTCGAAGTGAGATATCAAGATGTGAAGCAACAAGTGTAAGACTCCTCGGGGTGGTGAAGGGACTAGGAGGCCATGAAAACACCCAAAATGTAGAGTTACTATAAAGTCTTACTATGGAATTAACAATGTATTTGATCCATCAGATCAAGATGGAGCTACATCATCAACTCTTGCACCAAATATTAATGAAGAAGGCATTCATAATACCTCACTAGAAGGTGGGATTGAGTTAATTAAGTTAGATGCAGATGGAAATATTGTAGAAGTTGTTCCAAGGAATACCTTAGTTAGTTAGAATGAGATAATTGACTTGGATGAAAATGATAGCATTGTAGATGATGTTGGTAGCAAGAAAACAAAAGACAAATCAAAATCATGGTGCAAGTGGGAAATGACAAGGAATTTTTAGATTGATTGGGTGTCAAAGTACCCATTCATTGAACTAGTGGAGAATGCAAACAAAGATGAACCTCCAACATAATGTAAGTGTAAGATTTGTAGTTGGAAATGTAAAAGAGACAAGAAGTTGTAGCTAAATCTTGACACTATAGAAAATCATATTGTTAAATTTTATGAAAAAAAATCATATACGAAAAAGAAAAATCAGTAGTAAGATGGAAATCAAAGGAAGAATGTCTTCATGTTAAGTATGCCCTAGAATATGATAAGCATATGCAAATATTGGCAAAGCTTGCTACATGTGGAGGTTTTATTGAAGCTCAATTTGGAAAGGTAATGGAAGCAACACAACTAGCAAAAACTATTCAAATGAGTGTTATTTTTCATATTTTTTCTAGAGGGCGTCCTATGATAGAATACCCACAATATAATAATTTATTATATTTTTTGGGTGTTCCTCACTTTCCTAGCACACATTGGTTAATAAACACTACATGGGAATGAGAAAGTTTTCTTGTTGAGGTGGAAAAACAAGATTTACAGGAGAAAATAAAAGAATCAAACTTCATTGCATTATCTTTAGATGAAGTTATTGCAGTAGATAATACTTCTTGGGTATGCATACATGTGTATACTATACACCAAAATGTCTTCCAACCTCATATTCTCTATGCTCATAAAATGAATTATAGTTGAACATTGTAAAATCTATTTGAACTAGTTAAAAAATATTTGAATGAAATTGGAAGTATGGATGACTTGACAATTGCCAAAAAGTTAGTGTGTGTAGGAGCTGATGGAGCTGCAGTAATGCAAGGTCATAGGAGTGGTCTTTGCATAAAGTTACAAACTACTTGTTCACCATACATGATTGGCATTCAATGCATGGCCCACATAATAAATTTAGCATTTAGAATTGTAAGCAAGTTTCCTACAGTGTCAAAAGGCGAAAATCTATTCTGCAAGCTATACACATACTTTTATCGAAGTCCCAAACGTTTTGTGTAATTTCAAAATTTTGTTGAGGGAATAATAGGAGGAAACAAGCTTCTTAAGGATGTTGATACCAGATGGATCTCCCTGCATGGACTAGTGTAACGGGGTTTTTCAAAATACTGATCCTTGATTAGAGTAATGTACGAACATCACAACACAATAGATAAAGCTCCTGACCTCTTACATAGGTTAAGCAATATAGAGACACTCTTAAATTTAGCTAGTCTTCTCCCCATGTTGGATGAAATGAAAAATCTTGTGAAGAAATCCCAAGAAGAAACTATGTTTATCTATGAATATACCAAACTACGTAGAATGACATGCATGACCCTCGATAGTCTATATCTAGAGCTAACATATTATCCATTTCAAAGTCCAAATTTTGTAAGTTGGTAGTTAATTACATATTTGAATAATCCTGAAAATTATTTATAGTTTAATGCAAGCAAGCAATCATGTGTCTTTGTACATGGATTTGAGATACCAAAGCACTATTGTATGATGGTCAATCACTCTACTAGAGAAGTACCTGTTACAAAGGAAGCTCTTAATGACATTAATAAATTTATTAGTGTTAATTTAAATGATATTGCAAGATATCTTTCCTTAGAGATTTATGAATGATTCCCTCGAGAAGAAATACTTGAAGCCATGTCTATTGTGTATCCTCAATTTTGGACTCCAAGCAACCAAGTGAGCCCAATTTTTTTCATAAAAAGTAATTACCTTGGCTGAACACTTTTTGAAAAGTACAAAATACAATGGATAGAAAATAGGAGGAATTATAAATGAAATTAAGCTTAGAGAACAAGCTAATCATTTTGCAATAAGTATAATTGACTAGTTTGAGTCCATGAAGAATCCCATGGAAGCGAGATCAATAACAAGGGTTTGGAAAACCTTAGGTCAGAGTGAAATATTGTGTGATTCGTTATCAGAATATTTCAAACTTGTCAGTTTATGTCAAACAATGATATTGGGGTCGGTGGAGGATGAGAGAATTTTCAGAGCATTGGGGGTTTTGAAATCAAAAATAAGAAACAAACTAGACAAGAATTTGGAAAATTGCTTGAGGGTGTTTGTAACTAGGTACAATGTCCAAATTTTTCCTTTTGAAAGTTTTAATATTTTTAAAAAATTTAATAAAAAATTAATAAGCAATTATTTACTTGCAAAAAAATTACAAAAAAGATGCAGCACATCCAAGCATGTGTCCTCTACTTATATTGAAAGTTTTAAAAAAATAAATTATTTTTTTTGTGTACTTAGGTTGGTCAGACATACACCTATTTTTTATTTTTTTCTTGAAAATTTAGTACTACTACATTGAAATTTCAAATTTTCACTAGATAGATTTACTTTTTTCCAAAAAGGGACTAGTATCTTAGAAACTACGTTCAATTTTCTACAAATTTTATTCTTACGTAGTTTTGAAATTATGTTCATAACCTATTCAAATTTTTATTTCAAGTTGCGTAACTGTGTTTTTCTAAATTTTTATTGTCACTTAAGGGCCTAGTTTGGACCCCCATGATCCTGCACTGATCCTAGAAGTCCATATCTGAAATAAGAGGGTTGTACAACACTCCAAACCTTGGTGGAAGTGGCACAAATGGCAGTGGCACAATGAATGTTGATCTAGAGATACAGTTAAGAGGACGTACGTAGGGTGAAGAAAATGAAGATCAAACTCAAAGTCAAGATGACTCAATCTCATCATCAGAGTGAGGACCAAGAATTGATTTGGAAAATGGAAGTGAATTAGTATTTTTTAGGTACATTTATATTGCACTTCATGAATCATATTCCAAACTGTAGTTCATGATATTTTATATTGTATTTCATGAAATTGTGAATCAAATTGAATATATTAACATATTATTAATAATTTCTTATTTTAATTGTGTCATACTCATAAGTTTTACATGTACTCAGTGATTCATCATTCAACTCAATGCTTATTGTTTCCTTGCTAACATGGATTTGTGCATAAAATATAAAATTTGTAGTAAAGTAAAAAAAATATTTTTGATTTGATATGTGATTTTGCATCAATCTTCAAACTTTATGAATTATTTTGATTAGTGTCTTATCTACAACAAAGATAGAAAATGAAATATATTCCTACAACAAACCAACTCATGGCTTCTTATAACCTCACTGCCTTACAATGAGAAACCAAGCAAAGAACAAAAATTATCACACTACTTATAAATTCGTATTGCATTCACATTTAATCTTTCATGAATAACTGAAAGCAATATTAATCTATTTCTTGAATATAAGCTAATAGTTCAAAATTCATAAAAAATTCAATATGATATGACAACTTATAAATAACCCTTGATTATTTTAAGTCAAAATATAGTGAATACAATCCTAGAGAGCAAGATAGGTCGATATTCAAAATTAAATAAATACATTGAGTATTTGAGTCATCTCTTGTTATTACAAAGAAAAATTACAACATTTCTTATATGTACTATCAAATAGCTTAAACTGTACAAAATGAGCTTACAAAAATGAAAGATCAAAAAATTAGAACCCTTTGAATGAGGCTCAGGATTCCATTTTATAACATAATGGAAATGTGGACCAAATTTTTCCCTCAATGTTTTACCTTCATTTTTTCGGCCCCTATAGTCTTCTTTTTTACTTTACTTCATTTTTATGTTTTGATGGTACTGTGCCCCAAAGGCCAAAGTTTATTTTCGCAAAAAGGTGTGCAATGCGCCATGTCATGGCTACACAACTTTTCCTTATAATGTTTTCTTTTTGAACCCGAATCGGGACACATGGCTACATGGCAGGATTTTCCCCAAGCTACTCTCACAGGTCTATAAAATGCACGCCAATAAGCCATATTAGTCACCTTTTTCGAGCGGGTTGTTCCTCCCATGGATGTATTTCTTTATGTGGAGTGTGTCAGATAGCACAATGGAACTCATGTCTTCAAGATCAGTTTTATGGGGAGGTGTCTTTATTTCTCGTAGTGGATCAAATCATGTTTTTCCAATCTGTAATAAGATCTGATCATCCTTTGACAACATATCTTTGAAATTCTACAATATTTGGATCCATTAATCAAGCAACTCAATTTTTATTATCGAAGATTGTTGCGATCTAATCAGATTGTAGCTTTTTAGACAAAGACACCTGTCAATGTTTAGCTCTATTGGTTGTGATGTTGGCTTATACTTCTGGCTATATAAAGGGGCTTGTAGCGGGGAGAAAGAGGTATCAGTTAACATGAGTTGTGATCAATTCTCATCAGAACAAAGGAATTTTTCCATTTGTTAAGTGATTAGAGTAGGAAGTAGGAAAGATATTTTTAGAGCTTTGTTTTGCTCTTTGGCATGTTATATTATCAAGACTATTTATTGGATTGGTATCCAACCTTTGCATTTATATGATTTCCTATTGGACAAGTAAAAATAGGAAGAAATATATGAGATTATGCATCTATATGGCCTTTGTTACATGTTTCTTTTCTCTATTTTTGTGCATGATGAATGCTTTGTGTTAATCTATGAGTGTAAGGTCTTGATGATTACTTCATATACCATTATATTTTGTGTTTGATGCTTTCTTTCAGAAATTGAATCACGTTCATCATACTCTTTCATTTTTTATAGAGATTATGTTGATTTTCACACTATGCTATAAGAGTAGAAGGGTTATGTAAAGAGATCTTTTTGTTAGTTTTGTGTTTTCTTTCTTTTTTTGGACCTTAATGAATGCTTCCCATAGGGAGATTCGAATGATTGCTTTGTTCCCTTTCAAGCCTTATTTGCTCATTCTCTTCCCAAAAATGAAGGGTCTATGAAATTTTGTGTCAATTTTATCAAAAGTAGGAAGCTGTAAGCTTTAAAATGCCGTAGAACCTTTGGTAGATCACCACCCTTTCATTTTTCTACATTTCTCCTTCCCTCTTTCCCACAACACATAGAGAAGAGCCAAATTTTATAAAAATCCTGGAGGTCATTTAGTGAGGCGCAAGTTGGTCCCCCACTCACTGAATTTCTCATAAGGCTATTCGAAGAGATGCAAGCTTTTATGAATTAATAGTTCTTTTTCTAGCACGCTCGAGGGGACCCAAATTTTTTTACAGGCATCTGATAGTCAGCCTTCCAGAGGCATTTTGAAATCAAACTAACAAGAGAAGCTGGTAATCTCATGCCCAGAGTCCAAACCAGAGTGTCTTCAAGAGGAAATTTTCAGTATTCTCATCTGCCCATCTCAACCCTTAGGAGAAGGTGAGTCATAGGATCTGTGCCCCCGGTTAGAAGCAATAGGATAAGAAGTGTAAGCCCAAAGTTCAAAGCTTTATCTAACCCTCTAGGTGGCTGAACCTTTCAAATTTGAATACCTTTCTACTCGGTTCATAGAATTTTTTTTTCAATGGCTAATTTAAACCCTCCCACTCCTAGAAATTTTGTAACCTTGGATAGTGGCAGTTCGCTAGTTCCACCTACACCCCTATATGTATGGATTGCCATACCTGCCAATGCCCTTAAGGTAATTCTGAAGTTCACCGGGATGATTGTAAGACTCCTTCTGAGCACCTCCAGGATATAGCATAAGTTAAGTAGAATCCATAACATCATAGAAGTAAATGTGTTCTTCAGGTTGTTGGTTGCATATTTCAAAGGGAAATCTTAGGACTAGTATCAATCACTAGCCTTTGATTCCATCTACTCTTGGGATCAACTTGGAGAAAAACTATTCATCTGCTTCTCAGAGAAAGGAGATCGCTTGTCTTTACTACAACAATTAATCACTATCAAGAGGGCCCCACAAGAGGCCATGATTGAATTCAACACTAGGTTTCATAAAACCTGGTAGAGGATTCTTGTGACAGCTAGGCCTCCAACAACCATGGAATTCATGTTCTATTTAAAGGCTTTCAATTCAAACATTGTAGTCATGGTAGAGTCAATGGGAGGGGAAACCTTGCCCGACACATATGATTTGGTTGTGTGAGCTGAGAATAGTCTAATAGATGCAGGGAAGCTTCCCCAATGGCCACTAATGCCCATGTTCACAAAAATCTCTAGTGGACCCCAAGAGGAGGCAACTCCCAATACTTTGCCTCACTCCCCAACACATCGGTTGCAACACCACCATCAAGGTATGTTTATCTGCGTGCACAACCTAGCAAGTCGAGCTCTTCTTCGTTGGAAAAAGATGTCAACGAAATGAAAAACCTAATTAGGGCCTTCTCCAATGAGTTGGTCATTATTCAGTGTCAATAGGAACCATCTCTGAAGCCCCCCACATAGAATTATCAAGGGGGAAGGTCTCCTTACCAGTACAACACATACCAAGGGGCTCCAATGGTCCCAATTACCACGCCACTCTAAACTATCAAAAACAACCCAAACAAAGATTTGGTCTCAGGCTAGAAAAACCTGGCGAAAGATGAGAATGCATGGTTCTTCCCATGCAATAATAGCCACATTCCCTGAAACTGTCCAAGGGGAATTCTTCAGCAGAAGATAGCCGAACAAAGAATTAAAGGATTATTTTCGAGTATGGAAGACTACTAGTCTCTTGGGATGGAGAGCCCGATTTAGTGCACGAACACAAGGGATGTATTTAGAACAAGAATTAGACATATCCCCTGACCATGCACTTTTCTCTTGGATGGAAGAAGAAGAATCAATGTTCACAACTGATGTTCCAACAACCAACACTTCGCAGGTATAGTTATATTATAATACGCAATCCAAGAGAAGACTTACTAGGGAGTATGTGCAACAAATTCCTCAACAACCACAACCACAATGATCACAGCCACAAAGATAACAAGTTTCATAGACATGACCAACTCAACAGTCATAGGATAAACCATCCTCATAGAAGGACACATGGACAGGGCCTTGAGCCCATCCATGTTGGACTAACATTTCCCTAAGCCAAAGAAGAGCCCACCATTTAAGCCCAAGGTCATGTCAGTCAAGATGCTCAATGTGGTAGAGCAACTAAAGAAGGCCCTTGCCAACATGTCTCTATGGTAAATTCTATCAATAACAAAGCAAAATATTTTGCTCCAAGAGGCATTGAAAAGTGAAGAATAGTCTCAGTTGGTGGATACGATCCCATCATGTAATCAAGATAAAGGAAAAGGGCCCACATTAGACCCCTAACCCTTGAGAGTTGTGGCATACATGAACACTGCAAACACAATAAATGAAAAAGAGGTAAGAAAACCAAAGTCCACTCCTTTCTTTCTAACTCTTATTACAGGAGACAAGCTACTACACAATAATATGATCAATTTGGGAGCTAATACCACAATCATTCCCAAACAAGTGGTTGATGCTCTTAATCTAAAGTATGAGCCTCTCAAGAAAGGGATCATGCAATTAGACAGGAAGAAGGTCTCAAATATTAGCTGCATTAAGGATCTTTCTTTGACTCTTTTCTCTTGTCTGAGCCAAATCGTCAAGTAGCAAGTGGTCATAATCGACATCCCTACTATCTTTGGCATGTGCCTTTCAAGGGATTTCATAGAAAAGCTTGGTGGATATCTAGCACTTGATTGATCTCATATAATATTGTTAACAAAACATGAGGCAAAAATGAAGATCTTGTCTAATCCCTTGCACCCCAAACATATAGCAAAGGATGTGGTACTGATCTTTGAAGTAATGCATACCTCCTTCTCAAAAAAGGAGATGTATTGCGTAGAAATGTTGGAAGAAGAGGACACAAGTAGTCGAACCCCTAAAAAGGAAGTCCTACTTAATCAATTCATCAATTCTGATCCTTTTGGGAATTTCCATGCTAGTGGGTGAGGCACCTACATGATCTTCAATGAGGACCAAGTTGTCCCAAAATTGTTGAAGGAAAAGGAGAAACCTAGCGAATTGGGCGGCAACAGTTTATGGACACTACATTTTGATGGGGCCAAATGCAAAACTAGCTCTAGAGCTGTGTCTGATTAGTATTGCCAACTGGGTCGGAGACCCTCAGAGCTTTCCACTTTCAGTTCCTGTGCTCAAATAATGACACAGAATATGAGGTACTGGTACATGACTTGACTCTTGCAGAGTAGATGGGCATAAAGAGAATATAGGTGTTGGGGGTTTTGGAGCTAGTTGCAAGCCAGATCCAAGGACAACCCACCACAAAAATGTAAGGATGAGATCCTACCAGCACAAGATATGGGACCTAATTGAAGGTTTAAAATCTTTTAACATACAAGTCATCCCAAGATCTAAGAACTCTGCCATGGACCGGATATATTCTATTGTTTCGCAATTCGAGTTGACTCCTAGATCAATCAAAAGCCAACATGTGGTACATACCATTGTTTGTCCATCTATACTTGATAATGACTAGAACTAGAAAGTATTTGAGGATGATGCTTAGATCGCCACCTTTTGTGATAAGCAGGGGAGTTTTTGGGTCAGCCTTAGGCCAAAGATGGAGAAGTTGCCGAGGGACAAGTAATCCAATTAAAAACCAATAAGTTCCTATGAGGCTTGATCTCTCTTAAGAATCTTTTTGATTATGAAGACGTTGGATATAGTAAGTGAAAATTCATGACTGATGAAGAGGACTACAAAGATCTCAACGTCAAAAGTGGCTGGGAACTAAAAGTCAGGAGAAATGTGCCACAGGTAGACAAGGATAGGCTAAAGGAATTATGCTTAATATATGACAAGGTTGTAGCATAGACCTATGACAACCTCAAGGGATATGATCCCAGCATTATCCAACATACTATTGACTTAGTCGAAGGCTCTAATCTCGTCCAAAAAAGGCAAAGGCTGGTTAACCCAAAGGTAGACGCATTCATGGAAAATTACCAAGTTGATTGAGTCAAAGATCATATATCCAATCAAGAATTCTACCTGGGTATCCAATCTGGTCCTGGTTTGAAAAATAACGATGACATACAACTCTGTGTGGACTTTCAGGACTTAAATAGGGCCTCATTAAAAGACCACTATCCTTTGCCTTCAATGGAGCAAATCCTACAGACTATGGTTGGATCAGAGATGTTCTTGTTACTCAACAATTTCTCGGTCTATAATCAGGTTTATGTAAAGGAGGAGGACCAGCACAAAACAACGTTCACCACTAAGCAAGGAACTTTCGCATACACAAAGATGCCCTTTGGCCTCTCTAATGCAAGTGCCACTTTCTAGCAAGCGATGGATATTGCCTTCAAGGGATTGATCAAAAAGATCATCCTCATATATCTGGATGACCTGACCATTTTCTCCAAATCAAAAGATGATCATTTTGGGGTAAACCACAAAGTTGTGTCTCACTTTATAAAGGAAACGACCAACGGTGATCCAACTTTTAAACTTAAATCACTAAAAACTGGCATATATTTTTTGAATTTTGAAATGATGTAAACTAGTAAAATATGTATTTTTAGAATATTTTATGTTTGTATTTAAAAAAAAATTAAAAAAATATTTGAAACTAGTTTTTAATAAATTAACACTATAATTTAGTTGTTCATAAAATGTTGAAAAATGAAGTTGCATGAGACGTCAAACTTTTTATAGTAAATTTTATATTTTTTCTTTCAAATTTTTTGTGTGTATTTATAACTTGAGACTTTAGTGCATGGATATATTTTTTTCCAATTTTGATAAATATATATTTTTAAATAAATATTAAAATGTGAATGAATCAAAAAACAATTGTTTCCATCGGATGTCAACTTTTATATTAAATATTTATTTAAATGGAAAAAAAGTTATACCATCTTGAAATAGATTCTTTTATCCTAGGTGCATCATATTTTTTTCAAACTTTTTTAATAAGTTTTAGTATTTTTCCTTGGCATGGTAATCGACCTAATATTTTGTGTTAATAACCTACTTTTAGTAAAAATAAAAAATAAAATATAAATAATAATTAAATTATTAAAATAAATATATTTTTGAAAACAAAACTTATGGATCTACAAAAGGGTATTTTTATAATTTTTAAAAAATGTTATTTACATTAGCAAGAGTTATTGAAACTTCAAGTTTTTCAAATAATTTTATTTTTTGGTAAATTGGACTCAAAGTGGTGCTCCATATGTTTTTATCCAACAATTTTACTTGAAAAAGTTGTGGAAGTATCTAACTTAGCTAGAATGAATCTTGCTAGATTATATGTTTGACAAAAAATGATTTTTAGTTAGAAATACTTAAATTCAGTTGTGCTAATAAGTTGGTTGAAAGTGTGACACAACTTTGTGTGTTTACCCTTTGATCATTTGGACATGGTCTTCTAGAAGTGACAATAGTTCAAGATTTTCTTAAATCCCAAAAAATGTGGTTTTAGTGTACCACACACCAAGCTGCTTGGATTTGTGGTATCAAAAGAAGGAATAGCCATAGAGCCCGAAAGGGTGAAGGCTATAACAAAACTACCACTGCTTGTCAACCAAAAGGGGCTCCAGTCCTTCCTAGGAAAAAATAACTTTGTCAGCCTATTTATTTTGGATTTCGTAGGTATCGTGAGACACATCACGCTAATGCTAAAGAAGGGCTTAATGTTCAAATGGACCCCTGAAGGTAAGCTTGCTTTCGAGAAGATCAATATAGCCATCTCTATAGCTCCAGTGTTAGCTAACTCGAATTTCTCCAAAGACTTCTTGTTGTATGTTTACAGTGGCCAACACAACATATCTTTTGTACTCACACAAAAGGATGAAGAGGGAGGCAGAGAGAATCCCATTTCCTTACATTCTAGGACCCTCAAAGGATATGAAACCAAATATAATTTCGTTGAAAATCAAGCCTTCACCATTATCAAAAGCCTCAAAAATTTCTGACATCTGGTTTCAGCAAGCAAAATTATAATCCTCGTCACTCATCCTAGCATTAGAGAATACATCATAGAGGGTGAGAAAAAAAAAAGGGCCAACTAGATCACTAAGATCTTGGAGTACACTGTGGATATTTGACCAACAAAGCTAATTCGAGGGAGAGGCCTTTGCAAATACCTCGCACATGAATTGGGCATTCAGGAAGAAGGAGAGACCAACTAGGTCTACAAAAACCAATTCAGGTTTGATGAGTCATGGGTGGTTGATCAGACGTGATTTATGCAAACTAGCCAATATCTAATCGACATCCTACCTCACAAACAAAGATACCACAGACTATAGGGAACTAGGTATGTATTGGTCGAGGGAATTTTATTTAAAAGAAACTATGATGGAGTCCTTCACTACATGGACAAGCCACAGGCCAAAAAGATCTTGAATGAGTTCCATAGCAACCCTGAGGGTGGATACTTCTCCACCAAGAACACCACCTTGAAAATAATATGGGCGAGTTACTACTGGCCTACGATGTTCTCTAAGGCCCACCATCTAGTACGAAAATGCATCTAATTCCAGTACTTTATCAGCAAACGGAAGAACTCTACCATGTCTTTAAGCCCAATTGTGACTAAAGAACCCTTTGCATGATGGGGTTTGGATTGTATCAAAATGATTAATCTCATTTCAAGTGCAGGACACAAATGGATACTCACAACAACTGACTATTTCAAAAGATGGATATAGGCCATCCCTCTAAAAAATGCTACGAAGGCAAAGATTGTTAATTTTCTAGAGGAATTGGTGGCGAGGTTCGGTTCACTAAAAACCATTATCTTGGATAATGCACAAGCCTTTGTAGGCTCTGGGATGTTGGATTTCTCTCTTAAGCACAAATTCTACCTCAAGACCTCATCCAACTACTATCTACAAGGAAATGGGTTACCAAAATCAACCAACAAAAACTTAATCAAGTTGATAAAGCGCATCGGGTCAAAGCACCAGCGAGAATGACACAAGCATCTATGAGCAGCCTTGTGGATGGACCACATCACACCTAAGAAAATTTTAAAGGTTGCCCCCTATGAGCTAGTATATCGAAAAGGGGTAGTCCTACCCATTTCTATGGAAATTTCGGCCCTACAATTGCTAAATTCCTTGGAAGTCAAGGAGAACGATGGGATGGAAGTGAGGCTGGAAAAACTCCTAGGCCTCAAGGAGAAAAGGGAAAAAGTGTTCAATGCCATGATCAAATGATAACAGGTGGTAAAAAGGTGGTTGGACAAGAAGGCCTTCGACTGAAGATTCAGGGAGGGGAGTCTTGTGTTGAAATTCAACGAATGGGCTGCAAAATCAGAGTAGCATGCAAAATTTGATTCACTATGGAAGGGTATCTTCCACATCGACAAGTGCAGAGAAAGAAATGCATACAAGCTTAAAGACATGAACAAATTTTTTTTGGATATACTGATGAACGATATTCATCTAAAATTATTTAATTGAATATGCATTTCCATTTAAAAATTGCCATTATGTACCATATGTATTTTTTTTGTAAAATATGCATTTGTTTTGCGAATAATCCATGAGCATAAATGAAAAAGTAGAAAATACTATATGTTATATTCATAGAAAATCATTTACAATATAGTATAGGATTGTGAGCCTAAGGCTTTGAGAGAAGCTTGAAAATATTTTCCTCCAAAAAGCAAAAAGATGCATCATTACAAAGCAAAAGGGAGGCGATACTAAAACAACAAGGAACTCAACCTCTAAGGTAGCAATAGGAAAAATATGACACTTTCAGGGTTCATGAGCAAGCAGTAGCAGGAATTTCATCACACAGGGTACATGGGTGTTGCATAGGCTTAGTCCTCGCCATCGGGGCTATAGACCAAGTTCTCAAATTGGGTCATCCACTCAAAACCATATATGCACTGCACGTTGTTCATTTTCAAGAGGAAGGTAGCCACAAGTTGGGGTCACTGATGGTGGTGTACCAAGTCCATTGTCCAAAAATCAGTGAGGAAGCACAACCAAGGCACCACCTCTGTGTTATCCACATGCCTCTGAATGTCCATCACCGATAGGATGCCAATACCAGGAATATCCACTTGAACAATCTCACCCAACCTGCCCAAATACGTTGAGTCGAACATGGCATAATAGAGCTCGCTAATCTAGGGTTTGGCCATGTTCAGGTCTATCAACGAGGCTATGAACCAAGAGATGAAATTCATGTTACAACGTGCCTAGTTCTCATATTTGATATAGTCCCTTCCTAGGACCCACTTAAATGCCACAATAACCAAACGATTCTTCGTTCACAACAGGCACTTGATCCTATCAGTATTGACCTCTCCAATGAAGGACGCTTGTAGCTTTCAGCTCATGAGTTGAATTGGGGTACTCAGACCACTCATAATGGTAGCAAGAAGATTATCAGACTCACAAAGGGAAAAACACAACAGAAAGGACTCACCAACTTAATGCCAACTCAGTGATTATTTTTTCAAGGTAGATATTGTTATTTATAGAAAAACATGCATTGGGAAAGTTGGCGAACATAAAAAAATTTCCCATCAAACGACAACGGAAAATGTGGGTCAGCGGTAAAAATTAAAAGTTAAATCTTATAGTAAAGATCTAGCTCGGTAGTTAATTCAAGCATCGATAGTTAATGCTTGCATATACAATCTGTTGCCATGTGTTTGTCATCTTCATCAACGCCGACCAGCTCTCCTGTGTGGAAAGACATTTTTTGAAGCTAGCTCCTACTTAATTAATGCAAATGTCTCTTCTAAGCACACTTCCCATTGCTCAAGGTTATCTTTACCCAAGGTCGGTGAAGGGAATGTACTATTTTCATTCTTACAACAAAGATGGCATTTTCGAGAAGTATGGGACCCCACTCCACACATATCGCCTCGCTAGTAGCACTTAGCAAGCTATTGATAACAAAAATGTATTTACTACATGTGCATTTGAGAATAGAATGCGCCAAAAGGGAAAAAAATTTCTAAGTGTTGAAACCCTCAAGCAATGACTCCTTTAGAAATTGATTATGCAGAATTCCTCTAAGAACATGAAAAATGGCTAAAGCGTTATACTCTGATCAAAATGATGAAATCCCATTCACAAAGCCAAGCTATACCAACATCTTTGGAGGTATTTCTTATGCGAATGCTTAAGGGCCATAGGAAAGAAGCTTCCCGAATACCAAATTCATATAGTCGGGTGACCATGCCAAAGATGAGGCAGTTAAAGATTTTGTAGACAATGTCTATGACCCCAAGTTGCACATAAACCCTAAGGGCCTTAGGGAAGAGGAATTGCAAAGAATGATCACTAGAAGGGAGATCGATGGATTTGCAATACAACTTTGGCATTGTGGCTTGCCACAATTTATGCTACCCTCCACACATCCATGCCCAAATTTGGTAGATGCATGCACAGAAAAGTTGGACAAGGGCACCAGGGTTATCAACAACAACAAATTGAAAATAACCATCAATGCGGCAGCCATCTGGTATATGTTATGCATCCCCTCGAACTGGGAAGTCAATAGATTGTATCGCACCAAAAAGAAAGAGTTCTGGGCAATAAGGGAAATGAAGTTGAAATTCTATAAGGATGGAACAAACAAGGAACTAGAGAACAAAAAAATTGTCTTCCCTCTGTCACATAGAAAATCCCATTTAGATTTGCAGATTGTTTTCTCAATGCTAGCTTTTGTATATGGCCATGAAAGTGATGTCAAGGTCTACAATTTCTAGATGGGCTTGGATTTCATGCTCAAGAAGGAGAATAGCTAGAAGCATTTTGATTTCACTGAGGCAATCTCAAAAACAATGCTTAAGAAATTAAGAAATTATAATCACTCTTTCAAATTTAGGTATTCTTCTTTTCCGGTACACTTAATTTTACATCAAAATCCTGAGTTCTTTAGTAGCCATTTTCTGCTCAGTATGTATGATGCATCGAGATTATGTAAGCCAGTTTCAGCTTGGACCCATGTGCTTTTAAGCACATGGGATTATTATTCATTTATCAATTATTTTCTGCAACTGACACTTTTGGATTTATCTCAGCGTTCTTTGGGAAAGCTTTCCCCTGAAGGTTTAGACTAGATGAAAAATCACTAGACCCTAGTTGATTATTTTATGGGGGAATATTTTAATTTCATCAGATGTCATGGTTTACCAAGGAGCCCTTTAGGCTTCTAAAATTTGTAATAGACAAGACACTCGCAATGGAGGCATGTTGTCAGGAAACAATTACTGACAATGTTTACGGGGTTGGGAGACATAAGAAATTGATCTACACACTTCCCCTCACCATCGCCAAAAGCTAGGTAACGCTCGTGAGGAGAGATGAGTAGGATGTGTTAACCAACAAGCTGGCACGCCTTGACTTGGTCCTCATTTCTGATAAATGGAAATACGATCCTGTCAGGTGTTTTTCTTCCAAACATGAAGAGTGGTTGTATTGGGAAGAAAGGAAGAACCTGACCGAAGAAAGGGTAGAGGTCTATATTGACCTAGCTTTCATACCATTTGTGCAACCCCCATGGCTTGACTTCTACCCAAGGGTAGTGAAGTTCTGACAAAGTGTCTAGATGGATAAGCCCCTCAGAACATAGTTGAAGAAGTTGGGGTGGTC
This sequence comes from Sequoia sempervirens, assembly GCA_007258455.2. Lineage (NCBI taxonomy): Eukaryota > Viridiplantae > Streptophyta > Pinopsida > Cupressales > Cupressaceae > Sequoia > Sequoia sempervirens. The sequence goes on along the minus strand of VDFB02000010.1, from coordinate 20,604,465 downwards.
GGAAAGGAAAATAGCTAAATTTTGGAGGTATTGATAGGAGACCAAGCAATTAAGCGCCCCATTCAGAATAGTTAAGGCAATAGATGATCGTTTCGAGGAGATCTATGATGATGAGGTTGGATCTGATAGTAATCTAGGGTTTGATCAGGGTATTGAGCAAGAGCACACACTAGTTTCTAACCCCCTACCTCAAGCACCCGAAGCAGGAAAGGGGAAATAAAAAGGACCAAAACACAAGGAATCACAGATCTCGTCTTCCACCAACATCTTGCCAAAGGGTAAGAGGACCCAATGGTCTCTGAGAAAATATTCCATAGCTCCAAAGGCCCAAGGTTCATTGGGCTTACTCACTAGAGAGTCAAAAGCAACCAATGTACCCCCTGAAAAGAAAATGAGAGTCCAAGACTTGGGTGGGCCAGGCTCCTCTGATAAGGGAGAAGAGGAAGTGGACTTTGTTCCACCAATCTCTTTGGCTCTAACAATCTAGGTAAGTTTCACACCCGCCATCCTTTCTTCTACTGCATCATTGGTTGTTGTTTCCCCCTCATCCACCGAACAAAATCCTCCATCTATAGATTCCAACCTACTCATCCTTAACAAACCCCTGACTATATTTGATAATGAGCCTTAATACGAAGACCCCACATGCTAAACAAACATCTTCTGCCTCAGCTGCGATTGACTCTCTGATTTCCCTATCTAAGGCATAGGTTGTAAACATTGAATCACCCATGCTATAGGTTTCATCACCCATGCTTACTTCCAGGCATATGCCTCTTTTTCCACCTACTCCCCCTTTCACCCCAATGAGCACTCCTCCTCCTTCTTAGGCCATACATGGCATCCCAACTTTTTCCCTAATAACACTTACTTTTGCCTCCCCGCAAACTCAATCAGCCAAAAGCATCCCTGTTGTTACCCTCTGTGGCCTCCCTGTCAATGTTTCTCTTGCTACACAAAGTATTGAGTCTCCATAGAACCTCCAGACCCATACTAAGCTAACCAGACAGGCTTGACAAGAAAGGAAGCAGAAGTTGCGGGTAAAAGTCACGGTGAATCCAGCCACTCCAAAGCTAGAGACTTGTTTCGATGAAGAGCGAAACACTCTAATGATCTCAGCTATGAGGCCACAAATATATAAACCAAAAGGAGAGATGCAATTTGAGGATTATGACATATAAAATGTAGGTTTCAATTTGAGCAAAACTCTTATGCGCAACAAAGTGGGTCTAGCCAAAGCAACACAAAAGGTGGTCTATACTGACTATGAGAAATTGGGTGAGAAATTGAAAAAGCATGAGGCAGAGTTGGTGAATATAAGGCCATAGTAGATAGATTGTAAGCAGAGATTAGAGGAAAAGATATGGAAATGACCTGCTTTAGGCACAAGATCAACATGGTGAAGTGGCTAAATTGCTCGAGGAAGTTTAGAGTGAAAAGGATTGGCTTTGTGCCGAGGTACAAAGATTGAAGCACGAAATTGAGGCAGAGCACAAAGTAGTTGAAGATATGAGGGCCCAAATGCAAGAGGCCATCAAGGAGCATCGATGGAAACAAAAATATCTTGAGCACACAACAAGCCGACAAAACATTATATATGCGGAGTTGCAAAAGGAGCTGCAGGAAATGGATAAGCATAAGGCTAATTTACAAGAAGATTTGGTTAAGGCAACTGATGATCTTCAAAGGGCCTAGGTGAAAACAAAGAAGGAAAGATGGGAAAAGCAAGAAATCGAGTCTATCTTACAGACTCGCACTTGAGAGATAGAGAAGTGTGCTCTAAACTTTCAAATTCTCTCCAGGAGAAGGATCAATTGAAGGAAAGCATGAGAGCTCATGAAGCCCAATTCTAGTAGTAATTGGTTGCAACATGAGGATCCATGCTCCTCCTGATACTTAGAGGGATGTTATCCTCCCATTGGGAAAGGATCATGATTGCGGTAGAAGCCCTGAGGCCAGTCTTGAAGTTCCTAACGGATGCATAGGAATTAAACACCAAGGTTGGCCCAACAGTCGAACAGATTCTACAAACGATCACCCCCATTCTAAAAATTCAAGGAGATTAATCATCAAGTTGTATAAATGACTAAGGAAGAATTGAGAAGCATTGGAATTCTAGACTGAAGGATAGTGGCCAGAAAAACAAATTAGATTATCGCTTGCAATCAAGTCACCCAAGAAAGCAAGGCTTGTCAAGCGACATTGACTAAAAAGGTTAGAGCTATCAAGGAAGACTTGTAGGCTCTATTCCAGATAAGGTTGACCCCCTTATTCTTAGATGATGGAGGAGTATTGGAAGAAAATAAAATTAGAGTGGCCATTCAACTCAAATAATAAGACTTCTCATCACTTCAAGGTCTGATCCCATCTCCTTCGGCTGTGAAAGTTGAGAAGGTGCTCCTCTATTTATCCCATCTCTACTACCACATCAAAATGGTTGCATCAAAATGGGGAGGATTTTCTTTCAAAGAGGTTCTTGATCTTGATCAGGCCTACGAGATAATGCATGCCCTCATCCTACCTTCCAATAAAGATTGGGAGTCTCAGCATGCTTCTTTCATCAAACTCTAAGGATTCTTTTATCTGGGTTCATGCCTCCACAAGCAAAGGCCCCTTGTGAGTCACCAAAATCTGTGGAGAAAATTTTGCCCTGTATGTTTTACCTTTGGTTTTTCTGCCCCTACAGTCTTCTTTTCGGCTTTAGTTTGTTTTCGTGTTTTGATGTTACCGCACCCCAAAGGCCAAAGTTTATTTTTTCACAAAGGTGTGCAATGCGCCACGTAGTGGTTGTGTGACTTTTCCTTATAACATTTTCTTTTCGGGCCTGAACTAGGACACACGGCTGCATGATGGGGATTTTCGCCAAGCTTCTCTCATAGGTCCATAAAACACCCACCAACGAGCCATTTCACTCACCTTCATTGGTTGAGTTGTTCCTCCCATGGATGTATTTATTTATGCAGAGTGTGTTGGATAGTGTAGTAGAACTCGATCTTTTGGGGCAGTGTCTTTATTCCTCGTAGTGAATCATATCATGTTTTGCTAGGCTATAATAGGATCTAATCATCCTCTGACAGCATATCTTTGAGCTTCTGCAATATTCAAAGCCATTAATGAAGCAATTCAATTTTTATTTGCGAAGATTGTTGCAATCTAATCAGATCTTGGATCAGATTACAACTTATTGAATGAAGACGCCTATCAAGGTTCAACTCTATTGGTTGTGGCGTTGGTTCATCCTTTTGGCTATATAAAGGGGTTTGTAGTGGGGAGAAATATGTATCAATTAACAGGATTTGTGATCAATTCTCATCGAAACAGAGGAATTTTTCCATCTGTTAAGTGATTCTAGTAGGAAGTAGGAAAGATCTTTTCAGAGCTTTGTTTTACTCTTTGGCATGCTATATTATCAAGAATATTTATCGGATTGGCATCCAAACTTTGCATTTATATGATTTACTACTAGACAAGTAATAAGAGGAAGAAATATATGAGATTGTGCATCTATATGGCCTTTGTGACATGTTTCTTTTCTCTATTTTTGCACACCTTGAATGCTTTGTGTCAATTTACATAAGTTCTTGATGATTACTTCATATGCCATTGTATTTTTTGTTTGCTTCTTTCTTTCGGATATTGAATCATGTTCATCGTACTCTTTCATTTTTTGTAGAGATTACACTAATTTTCACACTATGCTATAAGAGTAAAAGGGTTCTATAAAGATATCTTTCTGTTAGTTTTGGGTTTTCTTGCTTCTGTCAAACCTTAATGGATGCTTCCCATGGGGAGATTTGAATGATTGCTTTGTGCCCTTTTAGGCCTTAGTTTCTCATTCTCTTCCCAACAATAAAGGGTCTGTGGCATTTTGTGTCAATTTTATCAAAAGTAGGATGTTGTAAGCTTTAAAATGTTGTAAAACCTTTGGTGCATTGCCACCCTTTCATTTTTCTACATTTCTCCTTCCCTCTTTCCCACAACACACAAAGAAGAGTCGAATTCTATAAAAATCCTAGAGGTCATTTATTGAGGCGCAAGTTGGTCCCCCACTCATTGAATTTCCCATAAGGTTGTTTGGAGAGGCACAAGATTTTATGATCAATGGGAAGCAACAAGAAAATAACCTCATCCCAGACCTTTCTAAGAACCAAAATCTCAGATAGAAGACATAGGAATAAAAACGTGGATCCACTCACAAGCTGGGTAAACAATTATACTTTTCATTCCATGCCTTAAACATATCCTCAAAAGGCTAGTCATGAGCAAAGAGATTTTTCACATTCTTCAAATTTTGATGATACTTGGCATCAATTAAAGCACTGAACTCTCTACAAAAAATTTCCATAAATTGTTTTGCACTGACCATCATGTTTGAATAGGAATTAAGTTGATTTAAATCAACTTTGTCATCTTTACAAATTAGAGGGAGGAGTGTGGGGATTACAGTATTAAAACTATCCTTCCATTTCTCTAGGGTCTTCAACTCCCCATTATCTTCTAATAGGCGGGGTACAACCTTTTTGTCAACATTTATGAAAGAGTTCATTTTTTATCATGCAACTTCAATTATACTTTCCATACACCCTTTACGATTTCATGTCATCTTGATAATATCAAAATTAATATGGATACCAGGTGGGGCATTAGATGTGTTTGTTGATCCCTTATACATACCTCCAAAGATTTAAATCTAAGATTTCATATTTCAAACATACATTTGAGTTGCTCTTGATCCCCACTTATTCTAGTAATTGTATCTCTCAAATTCATATATGACACATGGGTATCTTCTAACTTTCTTAAGATTTTAGACATTTTATGCTCTAGGATGAACATTGCAATGCACACATTCTCCTTTTTTTGACTTTGTTGAGCATTCTTCAAGTTCTCTTCCAACATTTGAATCTTTTCTTTAAGCTCTTCATTTTCAATCATCACATGAGCAGGGAAAACTGTAGAAGAGGAGTTTGCTTCCTACATACTTGCAAGAAGGGATTTTTTTTAGCCAATAATACCCATTGTTGGTTGTAAGCTTCCATGAGATCATTATGTTCCTTCAAAAATGTATTAATTTTGTCTTGTAAACTTTGAACAATAGCTTCATTAAACTTGACAACATCTACCACTAATACAACAGCTTTAGGGACAAAGATGTTAGACACCCTCATTACAATCGAGCTCCCTTTGAAATCCTTGAATGCTTCATAAATCATAGGCTTATTTGTAGTTGGGGAAAGGGCCTAGATTACAAGGGCTTCCCAATGTGGGTTGAACCTTGATCCTGACAATGCCATCTTTGCTTCCTCTTCTATGGAGAAAGCTTCTCCTTCTTGTTTCCTAATAGTATCAAAGATAATTGTAGAAGTAATGTCCCATTTAGGGAGTAGTAGCAATCCACTATCTTGGACCATTCTTCTCCCTTCTTCAGGCGTAATGCATTTGGACTCAAAATTCATTTTTTCCCTTACTTTTGCAGCTACTTCATCATACTTTTATCTAGGAACATCTTGTGCTAACTAAACTCTTTTATGGTACTCCTCCCTCTTTTCTCTCATAAAAAAATCTTTAAACTCATGGGATTTTACAAACTCATCATCATAAATAAATTATGAACATGCAAATTCCCTCAAATCATTGAGTTTATCTCTCCTCATAGCCACGTCCAACCCAAACCTTTGCTGAAGAAGGCCAAAAATATTTGGTCTTGGGGGAATGGCATATATTATTGAATTTCATCCATGGTGATATGAATATCTTCACTTTCATTTGGATTCATGGGATAGTCAACCAATAATGGTGATTGCTCAACTTTCATTCTCTTCTTTGGTTTCACTATTGGGGGAGAATTCACACTGATTATTTGAGGGATAGGATAGGGAGTGACCTGTGGTGGGTCTGATTGTACATTTTCTCTAATAACATGCCCCTGAGACCTTTTGATAGAAAGGTTAGGTCTAGGTTGTTTTTTTGGTTTCTCTTCTAGGGTAGGGGCCTTACCTACAAATTTGTCAAAATTCTTCAACACTACCTCAATCTTGGCAATTGGGTCATCAATATCATAAAATGCTTTAAGGGTATGTGCAAGATCATGATGGCCCAAAAAGTGGCGATATGATGGGTATGTGTAGGGTATGTGGTTGAATTTTTTTTACCCAAAATTGATGAAACGAAAAGGGTTTTTAAAGGAGATTCTCAACTTTCCACCAATATTAATTATGCTTTACTTTGAATTTAATAAATAATTATTATTCATTTTCTATTTGAATTATGACTAAAGTCTTTATTTTTAGGTTGATTGAAAAATATCTATAGCTTTCAAATGGTATCACATTTTTTGAATCCAAAACATGTGTCGCATTCTATGCTTCACATACTATAGGATTAAAAAAAATTGATTTTCATGAAGTTTTGACCAAGTTAAGGTGGTCAGACATACGAGTTTTTTATATTTTTTAAAAGTTGCAATAAAAAAATTATAATTAATTATTTACTT